>VDFB02021380.1:0-17061 GCA_007258455.2 Sequoia sempervirens | reverse complement strand
GGTTATATGGAAAGGTGAGATCCAAGACCTGAAATTTTGTCTCCATCACCGCAGGACCGATTCTGATAGGAAGTGTTACCACCCCCTTTGATTTTCATTCCTCATCGTCATAAGCTTTTATGACAATAATTTTAGTTGTGTTTACACATGCTTCTGAGAAACCTAATGCCTTAATTAGTTTTAAAGTGCACATATTTAACCCTGCTCCTTCGTCTACCAAAACTCTTCTAACTTTGGTGTCATCAACAAGGACTTCAAGATGCAAAGGATTGTTATGATTTGTCTTTTCAGTTGCGTAATCTTGTTCAAAAAATGTGGCATGATGGTTATGGTTCAAGTAGCCCACCATTTCCTGGAAATTATTGACATCAAGATCATTAGGGACCATGGTGTTTTGTAAAGCCTTATCTAGAATGGTTCGATGCTCAGGAGAGATACACAATAGTTCCAAGATTGAGATTTGGGCTGGGGTCTTTGCCAACTAGTCAAGTAGGTTATATTGTGACTTAGAAGGCTGTGGTGTTTGCTGTGATGGAGGAACTTGAATAGTGATCTTCATATGATGAGTGTTGACTGCACACTCAGGATTTGTATTGATACTAATGGTATTGATATTCTCATCGATGACGTGAAGGTAATGAATGGTTTTTCCACTACTATAATCATGCTTGATACTCACATAGTTGGATGACATATTGGTCTTGGTACTCAAACTGGGGAGATTTCCTTTCCCATGGTCATGTAGTGAATCAGAAAAGACTTGATGATCAATGTTTGATGACTTTTTTTCTGTCCACTAACCTCAATTATTCTCCTTTCGACAAGATCTTGTATGATATTTTTTAGTTGGCAACAATTTTGTCGGTTATGTCCCTTAGTTATATGATAATCACAAAAGGCATTATCATCCCACCAAACTGGTTTAAACAGTTCTGGATCATATTGTCTTGGCTCTTGAGGCTGTATGAGATTTTGTTGTAATAGTTGTTTGAACATAGACTCAATGGGTTCCCCTAAGGGAGTAAACTCACACTTTTGAAACCTCCTTTGTTGTTACGGACGTTGAGTATTTTGGACCGTGTTGGGAGGTTGATTGACAACATTAAGCGTGTTGGAAGAAGTATTAGGTCCTCGTAATGTAATGATTGGTCCTGCTTGTATATTTTTAGCATCAACCACCCCATCATTGGTGACATTTTTGTTGCGAGGCCAAAATCTGTTTCTGTCATTGGGGGTGTTTTGCACGATCGAATTTCTATTGGATGTTGATGTCTTAAGTTCTCCTTTTTCAATGAGATCCTTTTCTATTATAAATCCTTTCTCCACTAGTTCCAAAAAATATGTACAACAATGTACCCTTAAGTTACTCCTTATTTTTGCATTAAGGTTTTCTTGGAACATAGTGACTTTTTGTTTTTCAGGTATCTTGACAGGACACCGGATGGCTATAGTCCTCCACCTCTGGAAGAAAGGGATAAATGTTTCACCTTCATCTTGTGTTGTGTGACACAAGGTTTCTAAATTTATCTCGTGGTCTATGTTGAAGGAGAATTGCTCAAAAAATTTCTCAGCCAATTCACCCCAAGATTTGATGCCATAGTCTAGACTTGAAAACAACTCTAGTGCAATTCCTACAAGACTTCTTGGAAATAGTCTCATAAGATACATGGGGTCATAAGTGAAATCTATGCACATGGTAGAAAATTCCCTTATATGTTCTATTGGATTCCGTTTACCATTGTACTTAGGGAGATTTGGTATGACATATCCGTGAGGGAAAGGGGTCATGTACAATGATTTATCAAAAGGAAATGGGCATGTCCCTCGTTGAAAAAGGATTTCTTAGTTGATTAAATCACATGCTATCCATTTTAAGGGCTTAGAAAAGTATTTTTATTTGGTGTGTTTGTAAAACATCAACTTGGGCTCACGGATAGCCGGGCTGGATCTATCTCGGGGACTGTAAAAGGGCTTTGAAACTGCTAACCCGATGGGTTTTGATTGAATGCATTTGAGGTGGGCCTCATCCAAAATGTTGTACCATGTTCTAGGTTAAAATTCTTCCAGGCCAAATGGTTTTGACTTGGGATTTGTGTGGAATGGATTCTCGGATTGTCAACCCTTGGTAAAGGGATTCCATCTGCATCCCAAGTAGCACTACTTTCGCTGCCTTTAGGAAAGGGATTCGATTCGTGACCCAGGGTGAAATCGACTCCACAAATCTACGCGACCTCGATCCAGCTCCTAGAGAAATGGACGGACGTTTATTGGAATGAGGGAATACCTCCTGTTTGTGTAATCCGCGATATAGTACTAGTGACTTGAGCACTAGGTATGGCCATCGACTGTGGTATGGTGCTCGTGACACTAGCAATAGGTATGGCTGTTGACTGTGATATGGTACTTGTGACAACGACATATGGTGTAGAAGCTGATGTTTTAGGTCTTTTACTCCCAACAAGAGGACCAGAGGAAGTGGATGATGATGCCCCTACAGTGAAATTAAATATCAATGTCATGCCGGACATACCAAATGGAGAAGTATGGATTGTTGTACTATGTGTAGGTGTGCCAGATGGCATAGTTGTGCTTATTTAAGGTATAGTATTACTAGCAGTCATTGTGTTTGTCCCTTGTGTAGGTTGAGTTTGTAAGGTGCTAATATCAAATCCTATAGGTAGGGTATCGCCTTTAGCTAGAAATTTTTCTAAGTATCGTTGATGATTGTTTGCTAGGTAATCATCTACAAAAGAGGAAAACTTAGGGTCTTGTGCAACAACCTCTATGTCTTCTGTTGTAATGTGCCCTTGAGTGTTTCTAGTGGTGAATTTGTCTAGTAAAGTCTTGTGAGGTCTTGAGGAAAATGGGTTGATGAATTTGTTTGGGTTTGACATCTTTTCTCTCTCTATTCTCTTAGACCTAGTTCGAACCATGTAAGATAAGCTCAATATGCAAGAAATGCAAAACTACGTCTATGGATAGTATGACTCTAGTCTATGTTTTTGGGATTTTCTGAATGTGACAATAAGGAATGTTCTAGAATGAAAAAAAATGCAAAGTCCAACTAAGCTTCTAAGGTAATCAATTTTGTAAACCTAAGAAGAGGATACCAACTACCTAAAGTATAACCAAGGTGTCAATTTAGTTATGTCAAGGAACCACTATAGGACAAGGAAGATAACTTGAGTCTCCTAACTAGACTGACAAGCTAGGCAGACTCTTTGTAGGAAAAAGAATAAGATGATAGGACTAGGTTCAATGACAGATTTCGTTGACACTATGATTTTTCTAGAGTATAGATGGTGGACCTATCCTAAAGTTTGTAAATGTGACCATCTGAGAAGTTTAATCTCAAGGTAATATGTACTCTAAGCTGAAACTAAAACTGGAAACTAAGACGACTATAGTTATGACTAAATGATACCTTCCAAAGAATGCAAATTCCTTGAGCAAATCATTTTCAGGTTTCGCTCAGCATTCTTCTTTTTGAAAGACAACCGAACCGTATAACCGTGTTAACCAGATGTTGATCAATTTGGTTCCTTAATAATCAGCAAATGGACTGAAGATTTTCGCTGTGATGTTGCTTAACAACTGCGCGCTTCACGGTAGTTTCTTTAATGATCACCTCAGCTGTCCTCGTAAATGTTTAGTATTTGGTGTCGATAGGATGCGCTTAAGTTTCTCACAGATGCAACTCATAATGGAAATTACGACTCGCATTATAACATATGCAGTTTTTCGCGAAATCAAATGCTGTTTAATCCGCAACGCTAATTTCCATGCTAGAAATAGATCCTATACCGGCTGTGATGAGACTCGGCTAAAATGTGATGGTGACTCTAAAGATCAATCAGACTTTTGGTGAATAGTTGTGACTCTCCTCGCGGCATTTTCGCTGATTTGAGATACAAAAATTGATGTTGTTTTCTATGATCAAGTTCGCAACCAAAGAAAAATCATAAGACAGCTGGTTTTGAAGTTAGGATTTTGGACTCAAAGAACATTTAATTTGACAATAGACAAGCACATCCTAACAGGCCAAAAGGCCTAGGGTTTGTATACTTGGTAGATCCCACCTAAATACCCTAGATTGGTGATAAACACCTTTCCTTCTCGAGAGTGGATAGCTTAGAAATTTGGTGGCATTGGCTCCCTCCACGACTCATTAATGTCATTTGAGCACACCAAATTCAAATTCTTGGGTAGTGACTTACCAAGAACTACTATCTCTACTCAAGGGGATCAATAGTGAGTGTCTTCGGGCATGATATTGTACCCTGTATTATACCAAGCAACGACTAAAAATGGTTGGCCTCTGAAACAAAAGGTGTTTAATATAGGCATTTCATTTGTAGGGCATGATCCATGCGCCGAGAGTCCCCTTTCGGATTCATCTCGTCAGAACCATACGTGTGATTCTTGGACTTTCCCCAAGAATCCAATTTTATATACTGGCTGGAAGTCCCTCGGGTTCAGGGTGCTACTGGTCTGAGTCATCCTGGGGTGAGTACTTTTTCCCACCAGAACAGGCCCAAGTTCTAGAGTTGGTAACCGTTTCTCTTACACCCAAGATCACACAAATGCACAAGGGGAGAGGATACTTTGATGTACCAAATCGTGAGGGTAATTACACAGTTGTGCTTTCACAACAAACACAGTAGAAACTTGTTATTTTTAATCCAAATGAAAGATTTTCTACACTACCAAACAATTTGTTTCAAAAATTTAACTAAGGTCTTCGACCTGTGTTCTGCAAAAAGATTCATTAGTAGTTTTCAGTATTGTCTTCGTCAATCATCCTGCAAAAACTCATTAACTCCTCAAGACACACGCTGAAAATAGAAGTTTAGCAAAAATAGAAACACAAAAGGAAACCGTAAATGGAAAATATAATCCTAACATATGCTAGTTAGATGTGTCATTTTCTCTGTCAAATGCATCTCGGTATTTTACCAGTCAGTTATGGCTCAGGAAATGAAAGATGTGTGATTATATTTCAGATGTGTTGTTTGCGATCATAGATGCGATCCAGAAATTCAATTGCATCGCTTTGTCACACTGATGCGTCTTTGAATGTCAATTGTGGTGTTTCGTCAAGCTAATGCATCTTCGAAGTTCAATTGTGGCATTTCATCAATCTGATGCATCGTTTCGTACGAAAACCTGCAAAAACAAAAAAAAAGTCTATGGATACGCGAAGATGGTGTCTTCACGTCAGGTTCACCAAATGTAATGTCTAGAAAATGCATAAGACAAAGAGGGGTAAAAGCACACACTCAATGCAATCTAATGCTAAGCAAAAAAGAACAAAGTAAAGCCAAAACATAAATAAAACTGAACAATCTCACCCAATATGAAAGTATTTCCATGTATCATCTCAATTGCCCTTCTCCATTTGTCGTTGTAGTATAATTGCCCTCAGATTTTCAGAGTTTGTGCAAGTATAGCCTATGATAATGATTTATCAAAACATAGAAGATTCAAGATAGATGCTCCAAAAATTCATAAGATCTCGAGAGAGATTGGAATGATGAAAGAAAGATCAATTTATAGAAAATTGATTATTCAAACGACAGGTCAGGATCGAAAGATCAACGAATGGTTGAGATCAAATGATTAGACATGCATTCTGTTAACTGTTAGTAATGACATGAGTAATACCAATTAGAAATAGAAATAAAGATTAAATAAATGATTTAATCTTCAAGTTTGTTATTCGGAAATAGAAGAATAGTCTTTGCATGACAAAGATAAAGATGGACTAAACCAACTCCAGTTCGAATGAATGCACAATAATTAATTAATTAAATAGAACTATTTAATTAACATGCATGTACACGCAACTGAGTTAGAACTAGATGACTAAATGATATGACAAATAGATTATTCATGCAAGCAACTCAGATTATTAAATCCAGAGTTAACTAAGCGATTTTAAATAGATGTCGAGTTGAGTCAAAGTAAACACCTAGATAACTCACAAAATTATCCAAATATAGAGCAATGCGTTAAAATAGAATTTATGAATTAAATAATTCATTTAATTCAAGATTTGATATTGGAAGAATAATTAAATAAATAAGATTTATTTAATTAAGTGATGAAGGGATTAAATGAATAATTAAATAAATTAAGGATTTATTTAATTATAGTTGACATATGATAAAGGTGGGGAATTAAATAACAATTTATTTAATTTGATAAGAAGGATAAGGTTAATTAGTAACATAATTAAATAAAAAGTGTTTATTTAATTAATCAGATAGAATAAAGAAAATGTGAATGAATTAAATAATTAAGATTATTTAATTAATAGAAGAATTAATGTTAAGGTGAATTAATTAAATAATAGGATTATTTAATCATGACCATGAAGAATATAAATTATGAAGAATATTTAAGTCGTAGGCCTAAACAAGATTTCAGTGTCTACAGAACTTGATTCCTTATCGATTCAAGGATTGGTAAATGTAGGAAAACAACCACTTGGAGTTATCACCTTACCTATTATAGTTGAAAAAGTTACATTACAAACCCCAATCCATGTTATGCCTCATGATCTTTCATATAATCTCCTTTTAGGAAGACCATGGATTCATGAGATGGATGCAATGTCTTCAACTCTTCATCATATAATGAAGTATTTCTACAAAAATAAAGTGTACATACAATCAAAGCTGACATTGAACCAAATAGTTGTTTGAACATTGAGAAAATAAGGAAAATCCTTTGAAAACATTGATACCAACTATACAAGTGGAACTCGTGCAAGAGAAATACAAAGAAAAGAATCTTGAAGAAGTCACAAAATTATTGGAAGATGATTGAGGTTCCTTATACTTCACACCTACATTCATGGGAAAATATATGACCATAACAAAAGAGTTTGAAAAGTGAAATGAACCTATGGTAATTTCAACAAAAAATGCCACATAATCTTTGAAAGCATCCACTTCAACCACTTTAGAAGGAGAAGAAAATTACACAACAAACTTTGGTGAAGTTGATATGAACAACCACCGAATCCATAAGAAATGAAAAATATTTATGGAAGAGGTTATGAACTTATGACACAACTTGGTTATAGTGGAAAAGGATGTGGTGTTAGAGAATAAGGTATTTGTGTCCCCATACAACCTAACATAGAATAAACCACTAGCACGGTATTGTTTATTGGCCTTTGAAAGAAACAAAAGAATCAAAGAAATCCTCACTTAATATCAATTTCATCAAACAAAACACTAGTGATTTCATTTTTTTTAGATTTTACACTCTCCTGTAAAGGAGAGCACAAAATCTCATAATCTAAAGAGTCTTGTGTAAGTATGACACCTTGTACTAAGCAAGAGATATCCTTGTAAAATAAAGGAACATCTTCCACTTTTGATCAAGAGAGTATCTTGTCGAGACTTCTCCAAGATCATTTAATATTTATCCCTCTAAGAATACGAAAGAAATTTTATATCACAAGTTCATTTTGTGCATATCATAGAGTTCATGGTCATTCTACTAACAAATGTAAGGCTTTGGGTACTAAAATTCAACATCTTAAGGAATGTGGTGCTCTTCCTTATGTTGAAGCACCTATTTCTTCTAATTGAAATTTATTGTTATTCTATTATGTTTCTCATCAATCATCTCAAGTCATCCTTGTCTCGCACTAAGTGGGCGTAAGGGGTTAGGTAGCCGTTTTCTCTCGTATGACACTTGTCATTATCTCTTTTCGCTAGTTGACTGCATTCCATGTATATATAAGAGCAAGCTTGCGATGTCGATGACATGCCTTAAGTTGGCTTGTGTGTGATGTACTTTTCTTTCTATGTTTAGCATTACATTTTGGGGCCACCCCTTTATTCATAATGTAGTCTCATTTAGGAACATATGAATTGGCATAGGGATTTCCAAATAAGCTCTCATGTCTTCTTAATTTGCTACTGTAAAGAAATTTTCTCACACCAATGGTGTTAGCAATCGCTTTAAAGTGGGGGCATATATTGACATTATCGTTCAACATTTCTCATATTTTATTGTGTGATTTTCTTTCTTCTTGTGATTCATCCTTTTTTTGGTGGTGTCATTGGGTTTGATTTCCTTCGAGAGCATGATATTTATTTGGTTTTTCATCTCTTGGAGAAATTAGGCACGATTTTCCCTAAGAAGTGACCTTACATGAACTAAGCAAAGTCCATTTGAACAAATATTTACTTGCATGTTGTTCATAAGCTCAAAGTTTCATTTTGTGGCATTTTATTGAAGTTATCAAGAGGTATTGCTTTGGTATGGTTAGTATATATGGGAGTTGACCATAGGCATGACTTTCCCATAGCCACTTGCTTGTCTATGTGGGTGCATACCGGCCACATGCATATGTGTCTCACTTTTCTAGGGGCTCACCTAGTGGATACCAGATTCCACTAGCCCATGTAAGGACACATTTTTTTTGCATAATGGACATTATGTTCCACTTGTAAATGATTTTTTTGGAAAAAAATCTTATACCTAGTCCACATCATGTTGAATAGAATGTTGAGGCTTGATCCACCCCCTTTTTTTTGTTTTTATTTCTTCTTGTCTTTGACGGTGTATGCTTGTACCTTATTGTTACTTCATACATCATTTATATGTGTGTTCTTTTGTGCTTATGATGGTTATCCATAGGATCTTAATCCTAGGCACTTGCACAACCCTCTTGATTGTTGTTACCCTATCTTAGTAGAATCAGTACACTTGAACTCATCTTGGTGGTTATTTGTCTAATTTAGTGTGAGTTTGAAGCAAGTTTCTCCTCACTAAAGTGTGGGCTAAATGTACTAATGAAAAAAGTATTCCTTTTTCTTACTAAATTTGGGAATAATTAATAATAAATGAGCCTAATGTCACCTTGATTTAGTGTTGTAATGTGTTTTACACATTCACATGTTAAGTTTAGGGCCATTTTAAAAAAATAGACCTAATTTTTCCTTTAGTGTTGTAAAATGTATTTATTTACATATTCACACTATGTTTTGGTCCCTCTTGCATTCATGACCTTCAAATCATCATTAATAGGTACTTAATACCCTTTATTACATATCCCAAGGCTTATTTCAATTGAAATCTTGACAAATTTAATAAATACATTTAATATTTCAACCGCCTGATATTATCTCACCCCAAAAATCTAGGGTGGGACCCAATGCAACCTTGGGCATATGAGTCCCCCTAGATGGGACCCATACACCACCTTGGGGTATGAGTCCCACTTGGGGCCTTTTTAGGGTTTTGAGTGGGAAATCATGGCTTTCAATTCAATTGTTGTGAATGTTGGCATTTGGGATCTAATAAATGGTAAATTAGATGGAATTCCTATATAACTAAGGTTTCAAATCATTATTTAATTAAGAATTTTCAAGAAAGAGAGTTTCACCTAGGCCTAGAGCTTTCAAGAGAGATTTTCAAGCATTAAAGAGCTGATTATCAAGCATTTTGGAGCATCAATTCAAGAGTCAAGCATCATGTCAAGGTCTTCATGCATCATGTGTGTTTGTGAGCTAACATGTTGATGTAGCATTTGTGATCCAATTTCAAGCCTTCAAAGTCATATTAAGTTTCATGATCAAGCTCTACATCCATTGAAGCCAAATCATACAAGTTGCTGATCTACACTCCAAGGATTCAACAAGGTTTGGTGAGTTACATTCACTTATTCATTCATCATTCCCTCATGTTATTTCAATTCATTTCAAAGTTTAATTACTCAAACAGGGTTTGATTGAGGTAGACCTCCATCCACTAACAAAATAATATTTTTCTCTCTTTATGATGTGTGTTTTGTAAATTTATGTGAACAAGACTCATTCAACCAACCTGGTGATTTAGTCCCTGATATAGCCTTTCGATAGTATTCAAGTGTGTCAGATCTAGGTTTGAAAGATTTAGAAAGATCATAAAAATTCCTATAGAAAGACTCATAAGCCCAACCTGGCGTATTAGTATCATTACAATTTTTGATCACCGTTCAGTAGACCCTGATCAACTCTCAAAGAATCCTAGATCTTGCCTTGAAAACCCTAGAGTGGGACTAAATCACCCAACTTGGCATATCAATCTCAATGTAATATGAAACAACAATTTCAAGGGTTTACAAACCTTTCTTTGACTCCATCATTCCTCTAGGTTCTTTTATGTTTCATTCTATTTGTTAATCTTATTAATTTCATGCTTTCAAGTTTTTAGGGTTTTGTGCATAAGTGTTTGCATTTCTCCTTTGATGCTTCATTTAATGGTGAACCCTCATTTAATCACACAAGGAAAACCCTAGTCCATCCCTTAATTGAGTCACTTGGTTGAGGTATCTTGGTTTCTGAGCTCTCTAAAAACATTGTAGCAAAGACATACTAACCTTGAATTCATGGATCCTTTATGTGATTTTGGGATTTCATTTTGGGGGAAATCACTTTTCATGACAACTTTATTTGGAACATATGACTTGGCATATTTATTTCCAAATAATCTCTCATGTTGTCTTTGTTGTTACGAGTTATCATTTGCTACTTTAAAGTAATTTCTCATAGTATGGTGTTTAGCAATTTCTTTAAAGTAGGGGCATACATTGGCATTATTCTTTTAAATTTTACAACTCATATTTCATTAAATGTGTCTTCTTACTTCATGCAAGCCATCTTTTTCTTGGAGATGACAATGTGCATGATGACCTTCAAGAACATGATCTCGCTTAGCATATTATATTCCTCTTAGTGGAAATGCCAAGCGAAGTGCATTCCCTAAGTTGTGAATCTTCTATTCTTCAATTGGTCCTCTCTTGGAGACATTAGGCACAATTTTCCCTAGGTTGAGACCTTACACGAACTAAGAAAAACCCCTTTGAATGAACCTTACACTATTTTTCATTTACAATAACCATTATATGACCACCTTGCATAACACACTTTTCTTGCCCTGGAGCCATCCTATTTGTTCATGGATGTTAGCATACAAAGTTTTGCTTGCCTCATGAATCCCGCTATTCATGTTGTGTGGCACCTTATAAAAGTTATCTAGAGGTATAGATTTAGTATGGTTAGTATATATGGGAGTTGACCTCAGGCATGACTCTCCCAAAGCCACTTGCTTGTGTGTGTGAGCACATACTAGCCATGTGTGTATGTGTCTCTAGGGGCTCACTTAGTGGATACTAGATTCTACTAGCCCTTGTGAGTGTGAGTTTTGTTTGCATTGTGGAAATCATTTTCCACTTGTAAATGTTTATTTGGTAAAAATAGCTTAGACCTGGTCCACATCGTGTTGGATAGAATATCGAGGCTTGATCCATCCCTTTTGTTTTATTTTTCTTTCTTTTTTATGTCTTTGACAGTGTATGCTTGTACCTTATTGTTGCTTCATACATCATTTACATATGTGTTCTTTTGTGCCTATGGTTTTCCATAGGATCTTGATCTTGGTGGCTTGTGCAACCCTCTTGATCATTGTTATCCTATCTTACTAGCATCAGTACACTTGAACCCCTCTTGGTGCGTATTTGTCTAATTTAATGCAAGTTTGAAGCAAGTTCCTCCTCTCACTAAAGTGGGGGCTAAATGTAGTAACAAAAAAAGTATCCCTTTTCCTTAATTTGGGAATAATTAATAATAAATGAGCCTAATGTTACCTTGATTTAGTGTTGTAATGTGTTTTACACATTCACATGTTAAGTTTAGGGCCCTTTTAAACTAAATGGACCTAATTTTGCCATTACTGTTATAAAGTGTATTTATTTACATCTTCACACTAAGTTTTGGACCCTCTTGCATTCATGACCTTAAAATCACCACATTAGTTTCTTACCACTCTTTTTATTACATATCCCAATGCTTATTTCAATCAAATCATGATAAATTCAATAAATATATTTAATATTTCAAATCCCTAACATTCTCTTAGCTCGAAATCTATAGGGGAATCTATATTACCTGGGTATATGAGTCTCTAGGTGGGACCCATACACCATATTGGGCATATGAGTCCCGCATTTGGGCATTTTTAGGGTTTTAAGCAAAAATTAGGTTTTAAATTCAAATTTTGTGGATGACATTTGGGATCTAATAAATAGTAAATCGGATTGAACACCTATATAAACAAGGTTTAAAATCATTATTCACTAAGAATTTTCAAGAAACAGAGTTTCACCTAGACCTAGATCTTTTAAGAGATATTTTCAAGCATTCAAGAGCATTCAAGAGCTTATTATCAATAGTTTTGGAGCATCAATTCAAGAGTCAAGCATCATGTCAAGTTCTTCATGCATCATGTGTGTTTGTGAGCTAGCATGTTGATGTAGAATTTTTGATCCAAGTTCAAGCATTCAAAGTCATATTAAGTTTCATGATCAATATTTACATCCATTGAAGCCAAATCATACAAGTTGTAGATCTAGACTACAAGGATTCAACAAGGTTTGGTGAGTTGTTATATTCATTTGTTCATTCATCATTCCCTTATGCTATTTCAATTCATTTCAAAGTTTAATTACTCAAATGGGGCCTAACTGAGGTAGAACCCCATCCACTAAAAAAACAAACATTTCTCTCTCTCTCTCTCTCTCTCTCTTGTGATGTGTGTTTTGCATATTTATGTGAATGGGACTCAATCGCCCAACCTGGCGATTTAGTCCCTAATATAGCCTTCTAACAATATTACACAGTGTCGGATCTAGGATCAAAAGATTCAAAAAGATCCTAAAATATCCTATATCTGGACTCATATGCACAACCTAGCATATTAGTCCCATTATAGTTTTTAATGATCATTTAGCATATCCTGACCAACTCTCAGAGAATCCGAAATCCTACCCTGAAAACCCTAGATTGGGACTAAATCACCCAATCTAGCATATTAGTTCTGGTTCAATCTAAGACAACAATTCCCAAGGTTTACATATATTGTTTTGGCCTCTCCAATCCTCCAGGTACTTTTTTGTTTCATTATGTTCATTAATCTGATTTCATGCTTTCAATTTTCTAGGGTTTTGTGCATAATTGTTTGCATTTGTCCTTTCAAGCTTCATTTAATTGTGAAACCCCATCCAATTACCCAAGGAACCCACTAGATTCCTCAATTGAGTAACTTGGCTAAGGGATCTAGTTTCCTATTGAAATGAGTTGAAAGATAAAGGGTTAGTATCCTTTCATCATGGATCATCTGCTCTATTTTTCACCTTTTCATTTTGGTGAACTTAACTTTGGACCCTTGAATTTATGATTTGGAGAACATTGTAGTCCTAGATCTAGATTGCATTAACTTTGCATTAGATTTTCATTAGTTTAATTTCATTTAGGGATTCTAAACATTGCATTAGTGAAAAGTGCATATAGGTTGAATTTTTGCATCTTAAATCATTCAATTTCACTAGAAGTCTATGATTGCAAATAATCAATTGAGTATACAACCTAGAAACCTTAAAAATCAACTCAAAATTCATTGATTCAGGTTTAAAAACCTTAATTAGGACTCATTTGCCCAACCGAGTGATTTAATCCCTATACAAGCCTTTTTCCAATTTTTTGGGTATTTTGCACTCTCTGTTTTTCACTATTTGAAACTGTCAAAAACCCTAAGTGGGACTCATACACCTTGCTGGGAATATTTGGAGGCCTATAAAAACCAACTTTTATGAAATTTTGGTGATTTTATGTACTTCCTAGGCTTGCTGGTAACCTATAGTATCAGTCTAGAAATTTTTAGAAACTTATGTTTTATGCATCTAGGTAAAAATCATCCATTTATTGTAATAATTTTTGAATCCTTCCTAAATCGCTTTAGTAGAAAAACCATTAGATCTGAAAATGTTTACATTTCTAAAGCTTTACATAATATGGATAAAAGTACTTTTTTCTTTTGCATATATAATGTTTACACTCATGAAGCTTTACATAAGTTTGATAAAGGTTCTTTTCATTTTTGGATACACATTGTTTTCCTTCTTAAAGCTTTGCATAAATTGGATAAGAGTAGTTTTTATCTTTGGATATGCATTGTTTGCATTCTTGAAGCATTGCATAAGATGGTTAGAAGTAATTTTCATATTTGGTCAAACAATGTTAGTATCATATCTTTCTAAGCATGCCAAGAAAGAGTTCATCTATCGCCCTTATTTAGTGAAAGAGAATACAATGAATAATCATGACAATCAAATTTGGTCTTCTCCTAATATCTCTCCTATTTGTGGCAAAGATATTTTTGTGTTAGAAGATCCAATCATTGAGTGCCATGAGAATCCTATTTGTTTCTCTTGCCCTACTAAGGAAAATATCATTGAGACAAAGGATAACATCACTAATAATCAAGACAATCCAACCATAGATGACTCCCCTACTTGTGATGAAGTTATTCTAGAGGAACCAACCTTTGAATGTCATGAACATATATTTTGTTGCTCTCCTAAAGACTCTCCTACTAGGGAAGATATCATGGTGCAAGAAAATGACAACATTGACAATAGTAATATGGTTTCCTTAGATGAAGATGATGAAGTGACATTAGAATCCCCTTCACGAAGAAGTCATGAAAATAAGGATAAGTGTGTTGAGGTTTTGAACATTAGAACTCCCTCAATTCATTTAATCCTTAGACTACTGACAAATCCTTTAATTATTGGACCATCCAAGCCTCAAATTATTCGCTATCCACCCTCAAAACAACCATAAGTTTAAAAAAAACCCGTTCTCATCCTCAAACCACCTAAGAATAATATGTCACAACAATCAAGTTACAATACTGCTGCTCATACATATAACACTAGAAACAATCTACAACCAAGACAAAGAACTCCAACATCCCTCCCATGACCTCATCCTATATTGCCTAGTTCTCCTCATTTCCTTTACAAAGTGGAAAGGAGTATGACGTTGTTGAACAAATTAATAACACTCTTGCTAAGATATCATTATGGGACCTTATTCAAGCCTCCCCTCATTATCATCTAGCATGATTTAAAGTGCCTTACAACAAGTTCCTACCCCTTCTAATGTGCAATCAAATGATGTGGTAGAAAAAAATCAAGCTATAACTCTAGTCAACTTAGACATTACTTTCCATCAAGATGAGCTACCTCTACTAGGAGTACAAAAATAAAATGAAGTTTTCATGATAATAGCTATTTTCAATAGGACAGGGATAAAATGAACCCTTGTGAAAAATGGCTCAGCTCTTAATGTGTGTAGTGTAACCCTTTTGGATAAGCTTGGTGTAGATAAATCGAGAATTGAACCTTGGGAATATGGGTCCCACCTAGGTCTCGAGGCCTAGTTTTAAATGTTACATTGAACAAGGCACTTCTTGGAATGTGTCCTAGGTTTAAGCTAATGAGACTCATATGTCCAACCTAGTGTATGAGTCTACTTTAACCTGGACCTATTTTAAATAAAATTCTTGGTAGGATTTTATTATCCTAGATCTGATGTCAGCTTGTAGTGTTGGAATTTCAAGAAATTTGGCACAAAAAAGCATAAATACAAGGTTATTTTACATAGTTTCTCCTAGCAATTTCAATTATCCTAGCTAATTTTGAGTCAAGCATCCTAAACAAGATTATAGACTTCATAAGAGAATTCAAGAGAAAATCATCAAGCATTTGGACCTACATTCAAGATTCAAGCATCATGTCAAAGTCTTCATGCATCATGTGTGTTTGTGAGCTAACATTTGTGATGTAGGTTTTCATGATTCAAGAAAGCATTCAAAGACATTATCTCATATCAACATCAAGATTCAATATCCACATCTATTGAATCCATTTCTCACAATCTTTCAGCCTTTATTTCAAGGGTTTGGTGAGTTCCAACATTGCATTTGTTCATTCATCATTCCTCCATGCTTTTCTATTTCATTTCAAGGTTTAATTACCAAAATAGGGTTTGACCAAGGCAAACCCATATTCCCTAACAAAACAACATTTTACCCTCTTGATGTGTGTGTGTAGATCTAGGTGAATTGAAGCTTGAAGATCCTTTGAAGACAAATTTGTAAATTTTTTCAAAGTTGTCATCTTCACAAAAACTCACCTATAGGCCAAAATTTAGAATTTCAAAATTGAAGATCAAACAAGAAGGAAGATACAAAAGATCATTAGAGGCTACAAAAATATTAGTCAAACCCTAGTAATAGGACTAAATCACCCCTTGGGTGTATGAGTCTTAGTATATCCCTTTTTTTCAGCTTTCTGTAGATCCTGAACATTCACCAAAAGATTCTAGATTCTACCCAAATTCCTATAACAAGAGTAAATCATCCAGCTTGGTGTATCAGTCCTAGTGCATCTTAAAATAATATATTTCTATGGTTTTCAAACCTTATTTTGACCTTTCCATTATTCTAGGTACTGTTATGTCTCATGCTATTTTTCAATTTGATTTAATACTTTCAATTTTCTAGGGTTTTGTGCATAAGAGTTTGCATTTCTCCTTTGAAGCTTCATTTAATGGTGAAACCCTATTTAATCACACAAGGAAACCCCTAGTACTTCCCTCAATTAAGTCACTTGGTTGAGGGATTTTGGTTTCCTAATGAACTAAAGTGCGAAATAGGTCCTAAGTTCCATCATTCCTCCAAGTACTTTTCTGTTTCATTCTATTTGTTAATATGATTTTATTCTTTCAAGTTTCTATGGTTTTGTGCATAAGTGTTTGCATTTATCCTTTGAAGCTTCATTTAATGGTGAACCCCCATCTAATCACATAAGGAAACCGCTAGTCCATCCCTCAAGCAAGTCACTTGGTTGAGGGGTCTTGGATTCCTAATGAATAAAGTGTGAAATAGGTCCAATTTGATCTCCCAAAAGGTGAAAATTACAAACTAAGATGCAAGATAAGCTTGGTATGATGAAATTTCCTTCCTTAATTTACTTGTGTACCACCTTTCATGATTATCAAAACTTGGTTAGTATTCATGAAACAAAACCCACCTCTAGTCATCCTAAAAATTTTGAATCCACAACCCAAAACAATTACCAACCTTTTATGAAAAAAATAAAGGCTTTCTTCAACTAAATCCACCTCAACCAAACCAACATGTTGATACCAAAGT
>VDFB02021379.1:0-23411 GCA_007258455.2 Sequoia sempervirens | reverse complement strand
GTGACTGTATCGTTCTCACACCAAAGGTCTCTCATGTTCTATCGCTAGTCGGTGAGACCAAAAGAAGTCGTTGAGACTTTACCCCAACTACCCACTGGTCACATTGAGATGTTCCCCATCGCCATTCGACAAGACTCGGTAAGTTCACTAAGACATCATATAGATAAACTTTAGTTTGGCCAAAGTTATTACTTAAACTTTGGTGGTCAAAGAATACAAGGGTGATTCGCTGTGACTTTATACAGAAGAAAGTCTCTCATTGACATGACGTTCACATTCGCTTTCGGTGAGACATGCCCCACTTGGCATGACTTCATCCCGAATGAAATTTTCTTTGTCGAAGTACTTGCCTTTGCACCATTTAGTTTAGAATTGTGCCTTAACCATGGATTTCCGTCGAGTCCAGATTTCTCTGAAATCTGCCATCCCTCTGGTTTCTTGAAAATCCTCTTTGGCCCATTCTTCACGGAAGTCTGTCCCTCACGGATTTCCCTGAAATTTGATGAAACATAAAGGAACATGAAATAATTGGATTTGTTTATAATTTGTGATGCATTTAATGATTATTTCATGTCATTTTTGGATCTCTCATGTGATTTATTGATGAAAAATGATCAGATTTGATAGTTAAGTAGGTGTTTCCTGGTTATTCCATTGGAATCCAATCGGTCAGGAATTTCCCAAAATTCCTCTCTGGCTCAGATTCCGTGGATGGGCC
Source organism: Sequoia sempervirens (assembly GCA_007258455.2). Taxonomy (NCBI): domain Eukaryota; kingdom Viridiplantae; phylum Streptophyta; class Pinopsida; order Cupressales; family Cupressaceae; genus Sequoia; species Sequoia sempervirens. Next base: position 22,693 of record VDFB02021379.1, on the reverse strand, counting down.
CGAAACCCAAAATTTGTGGGATCATTTCATATGATATTTAATGGCACTTTAGTTGTAGGAGATGCATTCTAACGATGCATTTTTGGATTAACATTGGTTTCCTATGGTTTTTATTGTGGTTTTCTTGATGAATGCAGGCTGAATCTAGCAAAGCAGTAGCTAGTTCCTCATTGTCTGATGCAGAAGATTAAGCTGGACGTTAAGAGTAGGATCCCTAAGAATAAAGTCACTACAGATTAGGTGGAGGGTGTTGAAGAATATTTACAAATAGAGAAGCCACATTGATAACACCCTGAGTGGTGTCTACAATGGAGGCATTGCTTTTTGAGATAATGACAGAAAGAAGGAAGATCACACCCAAGTTTTTTAATCTAGAGCAGTTGAGAGAATGGTGGCAGGACGTTCGTGCACCAAGTAATGATTATTCTATGTTCGAGCAGTAGCTAGATGATACAGCCACCTACCTTGTAGTCATTGATAAGTATTTGGCATATAAGGCAGATTGGGATACGTTAGTCAAACACTCAAGGGAGGAGATTGCATCCATTGAGAATCGACTTAGGGTTTTGCCCCTGCCACCTGTGATGGACTTGGATGTAGTGTTCTTGAAAGTACATGAAGAGCCAGATCAGAATGGAGATAATAGGGAAGGGAGCTAATGATAGGCTGCGGCGCGATTTGTGCCTCCCTACTACCTTCCTGTGTGTTGGTCCGAACTGCATTGCGGATCTCAGGCCGACTTGGATGGAACATGCATTTATGTTTATTTGACTGGCTATGGGTTTCTCTTGACCGAGTTGTTATGCCATTAATGCTACGAAACCCTTGCCTAGCAGATGGGTTTTTTGGGGAATTCTTTATATTGGGCATTTCGCCTCATTTGTAAAGGGGTTAGATGGGTTAGAACAGTTAGAAATAGTTAGATGGTTAGAGAGAAAAATAGTTAGAAGTAGAGGTAGTTAGTAGCAAGTAGGTATTCTCAAGCAAATGTTGTAAAAGAAATCTAGAATTGTTGCTACAGTGGACAATTTGAATACAAGAAATGACATTGTGATTTGGTGCCATACTTGTCTTCTTTTGTTTTGCATGGTTCTTTTTATTCTATCTTTAAAATTGCTTTGAGAAGGTTCATGTTTAGATTAGTTTTGGGTTCGATAATGTTTGTGATTTAATACTTGAATGTTGCAGCAATCCTTCAGTCCATACTTTTCGCAACCAACTGATTGTTAGTTGCTTTGAAAAGTTAGCATGGACTTCATATTCCGTATGCTTAGCTCGATTGTGAGGATTTGTTCATTTCAACAGCAAAAAGGGTTGTTGAATGAATGTTCGATTTGAAAACCTTTTAACAATTTTAGGAAGATCAAGACTATTTTCCTCGTGGAGATTGTAGATTTATCTTGGTCAAGCAGATCGGTTTTAGAAGGATCATCCATTCGAGTGTTGGTTGCCTCTACTATCAATCTTTAGAGTGTCGTTAGGTTTAGAACTCTAAAAACCCTTATCCTTTTTATTTCTTTGATTTCAAGTTAAAACTAGATTGTGCTAATCACGATTGTTAGATCCGATAAATTGATTTAGTATTTGCTCGTAGTAAGGTCCCATTGTGATTAGCGATTAAGCATTTTGTTACCGGGAAGAGTTTATGCACTGTCAAAACCTGACATTAGAGACCTTGGGGTTATCTCTTGAGGCTTGCCGATAGAGATTTACCTTTCAAGAGAGATAGGATATCATATTCTGTCTGGATATTATTGTGCAAAAAACATGATCAACAGGTATGACCTCTCACCGATAGTGATGGTTTGGTCGATGGTTCTGCAGTGGATATTGCTATGATGTCTTAGCAATAGAGTGAGTCTGGGCGATAGTTTTGAACTCAATATGGCTCTTGTTGATGGTGGTGACTCTAGGAAATAACAAAATTTAGGCATTGTGGCATTGGGGAGACATGGCCTAGTGTCTCACCGACATGCAACACTATTTGAATGCCTTGACTGAATGTATATCCTACATGGTCTATTCTGAGCCAATCAGAGAAGTAGAATGTGAACCGCTAGTAGTTGGACTGTTGTGACCATTCCTGTGAGGAAAATCAACAGAACTTGAACGACATGGATAGACTCTGTAATTGAAGATGATGATCGGTTCAGTGAACAGTTCGATGTGTGATCAGTGTGTATGAATTCAATTCTGAGAGCATTATAATTGGGATGTTCTGTACAAGGTTGATCATGGAAATTATGTTGCTATAAATTGACATGAGAAAGTTAAGTTTGAATTCTGTATGTAATTTTCTTTACTATAATACAAAGAGGCTTTTCTTGGTGTGGTGGGTTTTTCTCCCGTAATGGTTTTCCCACATAAATCTGGTGTCAAAATTGTGTATGTTCATTTCTCTATTTTTGTTATTTCTTTCATGAGTATCTTAATTGAACTGTAATTGTAAAATTTAAAGTCACCTCAGCATTCTTCCCTGAGGTTTTGACGTTAGGAGAGTTTGTTCCACACCCAATCTTTCCTTACAAAAAATTGGGCTCACTTAAAGATGTTTCTAGCTATGATCATTGCTGCAAGCTAGCTGTACCAACATAAGTGTCAGGCGTGGTCTCTTCATGGTAAGAATGCCTAGTCAAATGTGCATAGATTGTTATCTTGGGAGGTGTTTGGATATATCAAACCATTTGCTATCATTTTCGTAGTGGAAAAGCTTTGCAAAGTGACAAATTGATCATCTGCAGGTTGTTATCTTACTGCTAGAAGTTGCAGTATTAAAGGGTTAATGTATAGCAATCATTCTAGGTATAGAAATAATTAAAAATATTTAATAATTATTGTTGTGAATAAAACTCTATATGTTGCTACTAGTTAATCATTTCTAAAATTCTAGGTTGGCTGCTGCATTTCCAGAATTTAATATATTCAACATCTTCTATGTTTTGGTATGCATTTTAAAATGTAAAAAGTTCATAGAGGAAATCTATTAATAAAACCATCTCATTTGCAACTGGTTATTTCTAGATTTCTTGCATGTCTTTTTATGCATTGTTACTTTGCATTTCTATATTGGAGAAAACACAAAAAAATCAAATATAGTTTCAAAAATCAAAACAAACATTCATCATTTACAAAGCATTGGAAATCAGAGAACTAGAGGGGTTCTTACACTATCCTGCCTATTGAGGTTGATCTTCCATCATTGTGAGTGTCACTACCAAACCTAATCACCGATGAAGAATACAAAGTATCTTGACTGAATGAGTTAGAATTCATCGATGAGCATCATCTTGGAACCCTCAATCACTTGCAAGTATATCAAAACAAACTGAAATAGAGCTATAATAAGAAGATTAAATGTCAGTCCTTCCAGGTAGGGGATCTTGTCCTAAAACAAAATCATAAAAAATTTCAAGATGAGGATAGTAAAGAAAATTTTGAGCCTAATTGGTTGGGTCCCTTTGTCATCACAACAAGTTATGGATCAAGAGCATATCAATTGTCAATGCCTGAAGGAGAACTCTTGCAAGATCCAACTAACAACTTGCATCTTAAAAAAAAATTATGCCTAGTCTTGAAGGGTGTGAATTTGAAAATAAAATAAAAATAAAAAAATGATCAAAATCAAAAAAAATGAGAAAAGGATTGAAAAAGTAAAGAAAAACAATCATCCTCTAGTGAAAACCACTTCAGTGGCACTTTGGGCAAGTACCTTGGTGAAAAACTGGAAAATAGGCACCTTGCATATATAAAAGCACCTCCATCTATTCTTTGGATCTTTATCCTACCATTCTTTGCATCACCATCCATCCATCGTATCCTTCATCCTATTTATTCATCCACCACCTATCCACGTCCTTATCATATCTTGATGTTGTGAAGTATCACAATCCCTTTAGTAGTACTTGGCATATTCCAAAGGTCAGTTTGTTCTGCTTATATCGAGGTAGTCTAACATGTCATGCTGGGGGAAATTCATTATGGATCATATTAGGTTCTTGTATATCTTGGGGTTATCAGAAATATCATCGAAAATGCCAAAAACATTTGTAAAGTGTTCATCAAAAAATCCAAAAACATCCAAATCCTCTACAACTAAAATCCAAAAACATTCAGAAAATTATAAAGGAAAAATCCAAAACATCCAAAACACATCAAAATGCCTAAAAATGTCGAACATCAAAAATACAAAATCAATACCATGTCAAACTACATCATCTATGAGCTTGAACATAGGCAAGGCCATTGTTGATGTGCCCCTGAGATACCCTAGGTTAGTCCTTTAGGAGTCCATCATAATAAACTAACATTCCATCAACTATTCATATCTCATCTTTCAATAAGTCGATTCGGTCAAACTACATGGTCTCTACATGTATAACGTAGGCAAGGCTTATCTTTGATCAGCCCTTGATGCCCCTAGGATAGGTATTTAGGTTAGGTTCTTGGTCAAAACTCAGAAAACCCCTAAACATTCAAATAATAAAAAAAAACACAAAAACATTCAAAAATAAAAAATCCAAAAACATTAGAAAACATTCAAAAGACCTAAACAACCTCAAAAATCTTCAAAAAACCCTAAAATAGCCTCATATAATAAAAAACCAAAACACTCATGTAAACTTTCAAGAAAACCAAAAACAACCTCAAAACATTTTAAATACCAAAAACATTGAAATATTTCAAAAAAATCCAAAACCATCCATCCCGTCTCGCTTTCACCTGCAATAACCTTCACCCATAACAAATCGATCATCACCTTCAACCTTTGGAAAAACAAATAGAAAACAAGTCTAGAAAATCATAAAGTGAGAACCTAAGTGTCAAATTCTAAAGTCTAGATCATTGGTAATTGCATCAGTGAAGTTTATATCAATGGCTTATCATAAATCTCATCATCATCCTAACATTAAACAACAACTGATCAACATGTCCTAAGATGTATCCTTCCTACGATGGACATTAGTATCAGAAATCACCTTAGCTAAATTAAACTAGCAAGACGTATAGATAACACTGATTGTTTGTCTTTGATCTTTTCTTACGATTTATCTTAATGATCCATTCTGAGGACCTCTCAATGATGTCTATCAAAATGATTTAGAGAGAAAGGAATGGAGCATCGATTGATATCTTTCATTTTTTGTGCTTATGGATACTCTTGTAAAATAATCTTGGCACATACTTTCTTAGTTGTGTGTAGAGAAGTTGTTTGGAGTACGTTATTGACTATTGTGTATGCTTTGGTCCAATATATTCTAAGCTTCTAACTTACATTCCAATGAGGTTTCCGTATGCCAAGGTGTGAACAAGAACTATCCTATCTATTTGCAAAGTCAAAGTCCATTACACTAGATACAACATCCTATCTATGTGTTATATCAAACAACAAGGAACGACGAAAAATCCCAATCCAGAGAAATGAGAAAATCATCATGCATTCATCATCATCATACATTTCTCATCACCATCTCTAATAAAGTCTTAGTGGATCATATACTATTGGATCTTTTGAAGCAATCATCACAATCAATAGTCAATCATCTTGTTTCTTCTATCTTCTCTTTGCGTTAACCTAGTATCATGACAGTCAACAAAAACATCATCAATGTATCCATCCTGCATCCACAAATCATCAACATACATACATCTCATAATCACATCATAATAATAAACACCCATCTTGCATCATCATTATCATTTAAGTTGTGACGAATAATATAGATTTAGTATTCTAAAGAATATTAAATCGTTGCATCAAATATCATAAATATGCATCACATTATCATATCATAGGTATAAACATCTGCATTTTCCATCCATACATCCACATGCATACATCACATTCTAAAACTGCATAAGGAAATACCTAAAAACAAATGCATTCCATATCATTTGCATAAGCATAACATCTACATATCATATCATCCATCCCATAACATGTCATGAAAAGATATTGAAAAAGAATATAACATTGCATCCATTACATCTCATCTCATCGCATATCACATAAGCATACATAAATAAAATGCATCCATACAATCATAAACATGAAATAAAGCACACACATCACATCATGAATCTGTATCATATATATATATATATATATATATATATATCAAAAAATGGTGAATGTCATGGTACAATATCTAAATCAGTGTATGAATGTCGATCATAAATACAATATCCATGAGGCTATCAAAAAGGAGCCCATGAATGTATATTTGTATGAAAGAATCGGGAAACAAGAAAAAAATGTGTCTATACAATCAAGCTAGCCCTAATGGTTGCTCCCCTCTCTGGCCTATCTCTCTGGCTGATCCTTAGCCTTGGGTTGTGCATCACTCCTCTGTGAGTAGACAGGTTGTCTGAGTTTCTATCAAACATCTCGGTGATAGTGCATCCTATAATAGGTTGTCTTAGTCACAACCTCTCTGTATACCCTGGTAGATACAGTCCTACCTTGTGTAGTTGTCATCACCTCCAGTTGCTAGTGGCGATCAATCTCCTGATCTCTCTTGATAGTTATAGCCTGTACTTGTTACCTTGCATGATCTCTCTCTGTAGTAATAGCCAAAACTTGCTATCATGCCTGATCCATCTCAGTAGTAACTACCAAAATTTGTTGTCGGGCTTGATCCCACTCACCCGTAAGGACCTATACCTACTATTGTAGCTGTTAAATCTACAAATCTTGTGGATCTAGTCGTGGTGGTTGAACTGGCTACTACTAAATAGGAGACTATTGTGGAGGCTACTAACCCACTGGTAGTTCCCCCAAAATTTTCCCATCCTAGCCATCCTACCCCCTGCATTTGCATCTGCTCGCTCCCCTCCCTTTGGATCTCCCTTGTGGAGGAGCACCTATTGGATTTGTCAACCTATGAGGGGGTGTGAACCATGTAACATATGCAGGCATCATCTATGCAACCGCCTAACCATGATCGTAAGCCCATGGCTATGCTACTAACTGCCAAAAGCCCTCAACTACATTTGAGGCAGGGATCATAGGTCCCCATGTGGGTACCTCTCGAGTTGATCAGGAAAGATGGCCTTGTATGCATTGTCTGGCCTATCCTGCTACTCTCCAAACTATCATGCAACCCTATCCGGTAGATACCTCTCTATAATATTATGCTCTTGACCCTACATATATTGGGTCTATCTAGTGAAGAAGAGCTACTGAACACCATCAAACCACGTTCACATTTGAAGCCAGGATTGTCATCTAAATAATGTCATAGCATCAATAACTCGGCACCAATACATGATCCCAAGTTTCCCATTGTGCCATAAAGTAATGGCACCTCTATATCGCCAAAAAATTGGATCATTTGGCTCAACATCAACCATTTGGATAATCGGTCGAAGCACAATGATGTGCTCCCAAGCCCAAATGTGAAGCAAGGTAACCCTTGTGCTAATGGCTCTACTATCGTAGTAGACAAAGTCATGCATATCATGATACAATGAGGCTATCATCACTAGCCCCCATGCAAATAGTGTCCTCCTATAGAGCATCCGATGCCATGCTAAGCCCTCTCCTGGGCTGAATCCTCTACTTCGTTGGTCTGGAGTGACCAAACCAGAAATGATGGTTGTAGCAATCAATCAAAAAGTGGGCACTTGACCTATATACATCTCAAGGTCGATCTGTGAAGTGAATAGAATGATGTCCTCAGTCTCTATCACCTCGTGTCAGGCATTGTATCCGTCGTTGAAATACTATATCATGTGCTCATCATGTATCGACAAACACAATATCCGCCATACATCCTCTAAAGTCATCGTCGCCTCACCTATGGGAAGGTGGAACAAAAAAGTCTCACTGTGCCATCACCCACACAATGCAATCATCATAGCTAGATAAGTTTGAATAATGGGCATGGATGCAATGTACCATAGAACAATCTCCCCTAGGTGCTCATGTAGCAACTCAGATAAATCAACAAGTCTCTCCAAAACTATGGGTTGATGTTCATGAGACATGAAGGGTAGAATGACCTCTTGCACCCACAAAGCACACGACATCAAAACTATAAAAAAATTGACTCAATTTGGATTTTTTGGCTCCAGAATGACAATAGCGTTGCTATTTACGATAGTGTCACTATATTTCAAATTACAAATTGTGACGCCTGAAGGAATTCAAATTGCAAACCACAAATCGTGTCATGATTAACTTTGGAAACCCTAACCCCAATTTTCAAATCGAGAAGTGTGTCGCTATAAACATATGTGTCACAATTTAAAATTGGAAACCCTAATTCTAAATTGTGAACTGCATCGCAATACACATATGCATAGCTAAAAATCATTTTAGCATCGTTGATTCTAAATTTAGTGTTGCTATATAGCGATGCCACCAAAGTTTAAATTTTAAAGCACAATAAATGCATCAAAAATTCAAATTTCAAATCAAGTTTTGAGTTACATACTAGTGGTCCTAAGCTTGAAAGCCACTAGTACTCTTGAACTCTGTCATAAATGTGTTGTGGGAGCTCTCGTCATGCCATTTCATCAAAGCATTAGAGCTCAATTTGCAAGAATTCCTTAAGGTGTGAATGCACAAATGAATTGAAAGTGTCCCTTCTTGGCCTATTTATGCTAGAAAATTAGGGTTTTTTTCCCTAATTTAACCTTGAAGCTAGGGTTTATCATCATTTTCACCAATTTTTCCAAATTGGAGCTTATTTTGCATCATTTTTTGTGTTTTTGGCATATTTCTTGCATCCAAGAGTCTTTCTAGACCCCTGGGGAAACTTTTTACCTTTATCAAGAAATCAACCCAAAATTCAAAATTTCTACCCGATTTCTCAAGGGGGGCAGGGAATCAGCTTTATCCTTCAACTAGGGCATCTAAAAAAATAGATTTTTTTTAAAAAAAATTTAAGCAGCAGTTTTTAATCCAAAGATCATCAATCTTTGAATCAAAGTAGCAAGTACCTCACTTCAAAGAGGGGAAAAATGTAGACACTAAAAAATGTCCTAAATAATATCATACAATTGAATCAGGTATACTAACATCATTTCCTCTTGGAGCCCATCCTCTTTTTGCTTAACTAATTGAATTAGCCTAGCTATTTAATTAATTGCATCATTTGCATCTATTAACCTAATTCATTTAATCAGGTCAATTCATCCCCCTTTCACGCTAACATTTCAACTCATTAAATTAAATAAATCAAACTATTTAATTTAATTCCCTAAGTCTTCATATTTAATTAAATAACCCTAAGTTATTTAATTAAATATCATTTCACCTTTCCCCCTTTCATTAAATCATTTAATTTAATGAATATCACTTTATTCCTCTAAATCCCCTAATTGCATGATTAAACCCTTGTTTAATTAGCAATTATCTAATTAATTTAATTCCCCCCACTTGCAAGGGGATATTCCAAGGGAATATTCCTCATTTGCACATTCCTCCAAAAGGGGAATATTCTCATGGAATATTCCCTCCCCTTTTGCACAATTAAACTTTGTTTTAATTTGTAAAATATCCTCTTTCCCTCACCCATGAATATTCCAAAGAATATTCTTTTCTCCTTCAATCATTTGAAAATGGGAATATTCTCACTTAGCTTCTTCATATGTGCAAGTTAACTTTAGACCTCTTGTACAGGTCAAAAGTGTGCTTGTTTGGAAGGAATGAAGACCCTTGATTAAATCTCATCTTGCACTCTCATCCGTTGATGAGATCCATTCCTCTTCTTTCCTCCATCCTTGACCGTTGATTGGCTTTTTCGATCTCAACCCTTCATTTCTCATTTGCTTTCCTATAAATAGAACACTATTTGGAGACAAATGGATCCATCTTTTTTAGAGAAAACTTATGTTGTTGAAATCACTCACAATCAAACTCATATTTAGCACACATTTAGCATATTTTAGTTTAAATTAGTTTCATAATAGCTTAGCTTCCATTAATGGCTTCCATGCATCCATTTTAGCTAATTAGATAATTAGGGTTTGAATATTTTTAATTTAAATCTCATTTATATTGGATTAGCAATTGTATATCTAAATCATTTCAGCATAAATCATTTATATTAGCTCTTGCATCATACTCATGTTAGCATAAATCATGTTTTTAATCACATATCACAACCATTTCATCGATTCTCTTCAATAGAATTGATTGAAACAAGCTCACTAATCATGGGATTGGGAAAGGGTCATAGTTTCACATCAACAAGACACCAATTCCAAAATGGGATAAGTTTCAAATGGGTAAGAAAAGACATTTTAAATGTTTCCATAATTTAGAATGCTTTATTTTAAGGAATATTTAGTTATCTTCAATTTGATTGATCCTATTTAGATTGAGTATTAGTGGCTTTGTTATGTTTTGATTCTTCATGGATCAAGTGTAATTGGCCCATACTAGTACCTTAGCTAACTACCCTTATTCTTAGGAATTGATCAAAACTCTTCTTTCATAGTTTGAGCTTGAGGCACAACAACCATCTCAATCTGACCAAGACCAGGCATTTCCTTTTTTACTCCTCGAATCTTACCTTCCTCAACTTCCATAAGCTTAGGGGAAAGAAGCTTCTCCATAGCAACCCTATGCTCCAAAAACACTCCAAAGTCAAGTAACGGGGACTTACACACCAGAACACTATTCGTAGAGGAGCCATTAAGCTTCGAATTAGAGTTAACCAAGGCCAAATCCGTAGGAAAATCTATCAAGATCACAAGGTCAGCTAGCCCAACCTTAGCCGGGAAAGGTATGTTTTATTTTATAATAGATGATTTCATGGTTTCTATGGAAGGGAAAAGCCATTAGTGTGGATGGAAATGTTGCCCTAGGGCTGACTGTGTAACTTTTTCATGTGAAATGATGGTGTCAAGTTAGGTTTTTGGTGAGATAGTGATGGAATTGTCAATGTGATGGTTTTCATTCATATTCAGAGTATTTTTGAACTATTTGATGCATTGGCTGCATCTCCTAAGCTCGGTATAGTGGAGATTCAATAAAACCCTAAGTTTTGGCATGTAATTGGAGGGTTTGGTGGAATTGTCATCTAGAGCCCTGGTTCCTGAAAAAAAGGTGAATGAATTTGTGGTTTTGAGTCACAATCTAACTCTTTCAAGTGAGTTTTTATGGAAACATGGAGTTTAAGAAGTGGTTCCTTTGTTAAATTGGGCTAATTTAGTAGCCTTTATGCAGGGCAGGGGTATTGAAATCCCATTTTGGTCCAAAAGAGTCTTAGTTGGTTTCAAGGTATGTTGTGTAAGCCCTTAAAGGGTATCTAAATCCATCATTTATTTGGAAATTCATTTAGTTTGGGTGAAAAGTCCCTTAAACCGGGTTGCATTTGCTACAAGGGAAAGCAAGGTTAAGAGTTGAATTTTGAGGAAATCCTCTAATTTTTCTTTGAAGTCTAGTTGATATCCACTTGTTTAGCACATTGAATGGTTTTTCACCCCTATATTGCATCACACTTGCAAGTTTAATCCACTCCATAGCATATCAATTTTTTTAAACCAATAATGATGGGAGAGGAATTCCAACTAGTACCAAAAAAATTATTTATTTGATCTAGATGCTTTGTAAAATATTTATACCTTTATCATCAAGTTCTTAAAATTTATTTCCTCCTAATTCAAAAAGATTGCAATGCATCTGCAAATTGTATATTTAGGATTTTTTCCTCATTAAGGCATGCAATTCCTTTGACACTCCTATTACTCATCTCTTAAAAAATAAAAGATGGCATCAAAGGTGATGACAAAAAGAGTAGGGGCTAGTAGACAACCTTTCCTTGTTGATCTTTGTAGTTAGAAGGGTTCATAGAAAGAACCATTTATATCAACTTGATAAATAGCTCATCCTTGAATAAGAAATCTATGATTTGAACAAAATTATTAGGAAAATAAAAAGCTTCAAGATTCATTATGATAAACCCTATCATGTAGGCCTTTTCAAAATCAAGGAAGAGTGTTCCATTTTATTAGTTTGTTACATTATCCCACTCAAATAGCCTCCCAACTAATAATAATAATTTTCAAGATATACCCTCCCTTGAAAAAGCTAGTTTGAGTATTGCTAATAAAAGTAGGGAGGATATTAATAAGTATCAGAGCAAAAAAATTAACAAGAATCATATAAGAAACATTAAGGAGGGTAATGGGCCTCTAGTTTCTAATATGAGATTTATCTCCTTTTGGAAAAATCCTAATGATTCCTCTATTAATATTTCTTCCCAAGGAGCCTTTGCTAATAGCTTCAAAATAAACCTAGAAGAGATATTCACTAATCTAGTTAACTTTTTTCTTGTAAAATTTAATAGGAAGCCCATCTATGTCTAGAGATTTATCATTTTTAAATGTTCTAATATCCTTTATAATATCATCCTTAGAGATATCTAGCAAGCAAATCATCTTCTTCATCTTTGATTTTCCTAGGGATGACTTGTCTACAATGATCTTGGGTTCTTTTACAATCCACATTGTTATCTTCAGCAAATAAAATACTTTTATAGAAAGATTAAAATTTATTTATAACCCAAGAAAGATTATTTATAAGTTTATTATCCACCCAAATTGATCTAATGTCTTCCCTAGCCTTTAAATATCCTTTATATAATTAAAGAACTTAAGAACTTTATCTCCATTTTTGAGCCAATTTATTTTAGCCCTAACTTTTAAACCACAAATCTTATCAATTTACAATTTTCTCAAATTATGCTTGAATCTCAACAACTCCTCATTCAAGGATTCATGCAATTGAGATCCAATAGAGATAAATATTATTGAAGAAATTATGTTGGTGTTGTCATTGATGTCAACTACTTGTTGAGGAAGTTTGTTGCATGATGAAGTTGTCGAGGATATTGAGAAAATTGTGAAAAAGAGGGAAACAATATCTTGCAAGTTGTGCATACATAGTTGAGATATTGAGGAAGTGTTGTGAGTGCATGGAGCTATATTTGTGTTGTAGTGTCTAGAGATATGTTGGAATAGTGTAATGTGTTGAGCTGATGTCTTTTGGACTTGGTTTCAAAAGTTCTTTTGATAAAATTTTATAAACAAACAAAATAGTGTTGTGCAAGTGTTCAAAATGTGCTCCGGGATGTGCTCCACATTTCTTCTATGTTGATTTTATGCCTATGTGGATCTAATATATTGTTCAAGGTTGTAGTAGTTTCTATATCCAAATTATTTTGGGTTTCTAGATCACTGTGCAGAAGGAGATATATTCACCAATGTGTGAACTAGATTTTTAGTGGTGTTTTCTATGGTCTGGGAGAAATGTATTTGCTTTGCATTTCTTCGCATTTTTGTTTTAGGTGGTGTGGATCTAGGAAGTTTCTTATAATGTTTGTATCTTTCAATATTCAAAGTCTCACTTGATTTGGTATAATACAATGTGTGTTTCATGCGTTAGTGTGTGAATAAGGTTAACTAGAGGTTTTGGGTTGAAGTATTTCTATGAATTGAGTTTGGATGAAATTTTTGTTGGATATCAAGTGGTTTTTGGATTGTTCTAGATCATGTTCAAGTGAATTTATATGGGCCATATTCATTCCTATCCATCGTGTGAATGTTTAGGTATCGACCTAATTTGAAATTTTAAATGTAATAGATAGTTGTTGACCTTGGAGAAGGTTTTCAAGGCTGAGGTTGATATAAATAAGAGTGGTGTTGTTGTTAGATGAAAGAGAGAGGTAATATAGATGTGAGTGATGAATGTGATGCAAATTTGAGCAAAGTAGCGCAAACTTCAAAGTGTTGGACTTCTGAAGGGAGTGAGCTGAAGGCATCCACAATATTTCATGCAATGTTGCGAAAATGTTGGAGCATTTGTGGTGGATTCCTTGTTGCATTGAGAAGTTTTTCTCTATGTGAAATTTCTCTTCTATCTTCTTTGTTTCTTTTTGTGGCTGTGAGCCTTTTTGGACAGTTTGTCATATTCTAGGAGTGAGCCCTTGTACTAGTTTTGCAATTACTTATATATTGTGAGCTAATCCTCACTATGGTTTTTCCCTCATTGGGTTTTCCACATAAATTTGTTGTTCTCTTGTGTAGGGTGTTGTTATTTCAATTTATATTATCTACATTTCATGATTAATCATTTTAATAGAATAAGGGTTTAATGAATGTTTGTGGATCTAATTACTGTTGAGGGTTTTGATGTTTTAATTTGCTACAACTGATTCACCCCCCCTCTCAATTGTCTTGTTCATTCAGCAACTCATACCTAAGTTAAGCACATTGATGATGAAATTGTTGCACTAATGCTAGGAGGTTTGACTATTGTATTTATCAACTACAAAAAATAATAGATTATACTCAAAAGTTCACAAATATATATAAACAATAAATTTGAAATTTTCAAAAATTAAATTAAATGTGTTAAGTGTACCTATGAAAATCCAATTTCATAAGAATACATGGTAACATGTATAATAGATGGTGATGTGATGCCAACCTATTCAATAAAAAGTTGTATTTTAAAATATTAAACATTTTGAATAGAAAGTATTATTTTATTTTGATATATTATACAAATATTATCTATGATACATATGTAGGTGTACAAGTTGTTGTAGGAATTATCAATGATGCACCACCCTCTGGTGTTACACCCTAAAGTGTATAATGTTTGCATTAGTTTAATTCAATTTTATAATTAAAAATAAATTTACATTTAAAAAATTTAAGTATTTAATAGATAAAATGTTAAATATTCAAATCAACATACCAATATTTGACCATTATACACCTCATTCAACATATCATCTATCATCACCACAATATCTGATGCAACACCCTAGTGACCCCCACTACTCTCATAAAATTTATGCTAACAATGATAACACACATGGGAGGTGGAACCATCTGCACCCTCTACATCGCTATCTCTCTGAAAGCATAAATTATAATAGTTTGAGCATATATGAGAGCTAGGGGCACTAGATTTAGATGGTTGAGTTGGTGCATCATCCTTTGAGGAAAAAGGCTAGGATATTTGTGTGTCATGCTCTATAATGGTGCTTGTTAGGCTAGCAACTGAATGGAGAGTTTGTACCTCCATACTCTCCCTAATGGCTATTGAAACCGTCAGATGATAAATAGGTCTTTGTCCTAGTGTTCTTTGATCTTCACAGTTATCTACTTGATGAGCTTCTAGTCTATTTTTGGTAGAGCCTACACCTCTACCTCAAAACTACCTCATATCAAAATAATTGGGAATTTCATGAAGGAAAAAATTATAGTATAGTTTTCTAAGAACATAGAGTGACACCTCATAATTATTACATGAAGGTTCATCAAAGGCCATCCACCACCTATCCCAAAAATTATTTCTTACCCATCATGATTACACCAATGTATTGGAAACCTCTTTGAATTCATAGGAATAGGTCCATTGGTTCTAGGATCCATAAAAATAACACATATGTTGTCTTTGCTTTTGTCTTTCATTTTCACTTAATCATAAGAATTTTTTTTGCATAAAATTGACATGAATCTTTGTAATTTTTCCATTTATTTATTTGATTTTTGACTGTGTCAACATTCATCATCATTACTTCCAATGTTGAGGCAAGGGATAGGTGATGTTGGTTTGATGTTGAAACCCTTAATTTTGAAACTAATTTAGAAATTACAATTGTGTTTTATTCTAGATTCCCTAACAAATACTCTTGACTTTGTCCAAGGTTTGTTATGTTGTGCACTTTTCACACACATGCCCCACCAAAGGAAGGGACCCTCTTTTTTGCTTGCTTTGTTTGATCTCTTCTCCTTTAGGGTTTGGTTTCCTGCAATTTTGGCTTTGCTTCACCCTGAAATTTAGTGTCTTATCTGCATTTGAGGTGTCTTTTGCAACATCGTGATCATAGTCTGGCTCTTAGAAGTTTTCCTCAACTTAGAGTTTCACCCAAGGGCTAAAATTGACTAAGTCAAGGAGAGGTTCAAAAAATCCAAGCTCCCTCAGATTTCCCGAGGTTCAGTTCACCCGGAGATTCTAGCCTACCTTGGATTTTCTAGCTTGAACTCATTTCAGAGAATCCAAGCTACTTAGGATTCCCCAAAAACCAATTTTGAGGTGAATTTTCAACATCACTTGTAAATCTTTTTTGCACTAGTGGATAGAGGACGAAAAATTAGGTCGTCTTGAACTTTTCAAAAATTCCTTCTAGAAAAAAAGTTATGAACTTTAGGAGATTTTGACCTGGCTTGGATTTCAGAAAATCCAACCTCGTATTTTCTGAAATTTCCTCCAAGTATTTTCTGAAATTTCCATTTTTGGAAAAATCCAAGCCCCCCTCAAAATCCCAAAATTCAAAAAATTTTTCCCAAATGGAAATTCTTTTCAAAAACAGCAATGCAGTTTTCTGAAAATTCCTAAAAAACAAGTATCTGAAATTCTAAATCCCAAAGTTTCACCTATTCTCTGGTATGACAAGCATTGGCAATTTTCGAGTCATTCCTGATTTCTCTTAAAGGAGCCATGGGGTCATGTAATTCTAGAGCCACCCTAGATTTTCTTGAAATTTTTGAAAACTCAAAGTCTACCCCAAAACCCTCAAATTAAAACAAGCACTTTAAACGGATTTTTCCCAAAATGGATTTTTCCCTTTAAATGGAAAATTTCAAAAATGGAAATTTTCCTTGAAATTTGAAAATTCTTTCCTGAAACAAATGAAACTGAAGTACCTTTGAAAAACAGTGGCCTTGAAAAATGCAAGTACCTGTTCTGAAAGTTTCTGCATGCTTAAAATTTTTATTTCGAGCTGATTCTGACATTCATGGATCTAGATTTTTTGCATGAGTCATTTAAATTATCGTATTTACTTTTGACAACAAATATGTGATCTGCATGGATCATGCCAAGAGGTAGGAAGTAGCTCCCAATTCAAATGATAAATGTAAGCGGTAATGCAAAACCCATGCCACTCACTTATGGCACTGTCTGAGAGAGGTATCTCTTAACAAGTTGAAAGACATGTGAAGCTATATTTATTCCCTCCTTAATGATGATTTTCTCAAATTGATGTCATTGGGCCATAATGTAATTAAATGCAATTAATTGGATGATGATGTACCATGAGCTCCCAAATTAAATGTAATGACTTGATGTTTCTAGAAGTGTAATTGCAACCATTGGATCAATTTAATCCTGGCCATTGTAATTATAATGTAATTTTCTATATAAGGTCAGTGCCTTCTCATTTATAAGGGTTAGACTAGGTTAGAGAATAGTTGATTAGAAACTGTAGAAGCCAGAATTGGCTAAGTTAGGAGTTAGATTCTGCAAGATAGTAGCTGTAGGAGAGAAGAGAGACTTGAAACTATTATGTAAATTTTGGAGTGGTTAATGCAATTAGATTGTTGATTTTGCAAGCTTTGTGTTACACTTTGACAACTTATGGTTTCTTGTTCTTGATTCTCAGATGTTAGATGGTAGATTTCAGTTCTTTTTCAATAATGGTAAAATGTGAATGATGTTTGATCGATCTTTGGTCCATAATTTTAGCAATTTACTAATTGTAGATTGTTGTGTAAATTTAGTTTGGGCCTTATTTTGTGCTAAGTTCAATTGTGGATGCTTGTTTACATTGCACCAGTTAGTGGGTATGTGAATGAATATTCATAGTCTGAAAATCTTCAGTTTCCTTAGAAGATTGCACCATTTATGTGGAGTTGTGGGCTTGTCCTTGATCAAGTGGAGATTGGTTTTATTAGGGATCCTTCTATTTGCAATCTTCTGGTTTGTTAGATGATCCATCATGATCCTCTTATATGCAACAAATGTTCTTCTCTACTCTTACTGAAAATCAAAATGTCATCAAGATAAACAATCACAACTTACCCTAGAATTTCTTTAATACCTCATTCATCAGCCTCATGAAAGTACTCTATGCATTTGTTAGTCCAAAAGGCATCACCAACCACTCATACAATCCCTCATTTGTCTTGAATGTTGTTTTCCACTCATCTCCTTCTCTGATTTTGATTTGATGATATCCACTCTTCAAATCTATCTTTTTAAAGTATCTAGATCCACTCAAACAATCCATAATGTCATTCATCTAGGGTAAAGGAAATCCATACTTCACCATGATCTTGTTTATGGCTCTTGAATCTATACACATCCTCCATTCTCCATCCTTCTTAGGTGCGAACACAATAGGTACTGCACATGGACTTAAGCTTTCTCTAATCAAACCCTTTCTCAACAAGTATTGCACTTGTCTATTCAACTCTTCATTTTCTGCTGGTATCATCCAGTGTGTTGCTTTATTAGGAAAACTAGCTCCATGAATCAAATCTATACAATGAATAATACTTCTCACAGGTGGCAATCCATTAGGTACATTATCTGAAATGATTTCCTCATACTCTATTAGCAACTCCTTTATCTCATCTGGTTGTTCTTCTACAGGCTTCAAGTCTTCAACCTTCTTAGGAACCAAGGAATAGCACATGTTCTCATGTCTCAATCCATCCAAAAATCTCCTTCCATCAACCAAACAAACTCTAGCACTCGTACAAACCTTAACCCTAGGAACATCCTCCAATGGCAACAAAGTTTGCTTCATCCCATTAACAACAATGGTATATGTGTTCTTCTTTCTATCATGAATGGTTTGTCTATCATACTGCCAAGGTCTTCCCAAAAAAACATGGCATACATCCATAGGCATGATATCACACAAAAATTCATCATGGTAATTTCATATCTTCAATTTCACCAAACATTGTTCACATACCAATATCTTATGCTCATCTTGAATCCATTCTATCTGATAGGGCTTCAGGTGTTTCAATATTTCCAACTTCAATTTGGTCACCATTTATTTAGAAACTAGGTTCTCTAAGCTTCCACTATTAACAATCGCTTTGCAACATTTACTAGCTACCTTGCATCTAGTCTAAAAAAAATTCTTTCTCTGCAATGGCTCTTTCTCCAACTCACTTTGACATAATACTCTTCTATTCACCAACACTTCTCCATCTTTTGGTTTGTTAGATGATCCATCATGATCCTCCTCAACAAAGGTTGTTCTTCTATTGTTCTATGCCTTTCTTCTTGTCTCTCCTTGATTACATTCAAATGCTCTATGTCTGCCACCACACTTATAACAAGTTCCCTTGAATGTTCATTTCTCCTATCCTCTATCATGTCTTCTATAACCTTCATTCTGGTAACCACCATATCCTTCTCTTCTGTAATATTTTTCATCACCTCTATGGTATGAATTATCATTCTTATTGAACTCCTTATCTTTGTTCTAATTTGGAAAAGATCATCTTCCTCCTCCAGTAAAATTTCTTCCTCTTTGAAATCTTCCACCTCTTCTTCTCTGTCTCTGCTCCTGTCTTTTATTCAGCTTCTCTTCTGCCTTTAGGGCACATTGATATGCCTCCTCGACACTTTGCAGCTTAATCAAATTGATCTCACCTTGTATAAATGACCTCAAACCATTCACATATCTAGATAATTTCTCAATCTCATCCTCCAAATGTCTGGATTTGATGTTCAACTTATAGAGCTCCTTAGTATACTCTGTCACATTAGATTCCTTCTGCTTCAATTTTTTTAATTTTTTGAATCAAACTAATCTGATAATCGTCATGCATAAACTTTGTCTTCAACTTATTTACCATCTGATCCCACTATCCGATCTTCTCCTTTCCTCTTCTTTTCCTATCTACCTGCAAATGTTCCCACCAAAGGGATGCATGTCCTTTCAAATTTGTACAAGAAAATTTCACCTTCTTTTCTTCAGTGGTACCTTCAAAATCAAAACAATTTTCCATATTTGTTATCCAATCAAGCAATTCCTCTAAATCCAACTTACCTCTATATTTTGGTGGATTGAAATGTGGTTTTGTATTCGCTCTAGTTAGGACTCTTATGAAACTCTCTTCTCCCTGATCAAGGCCAGGTTTCTCATCTCTTCCTCTTTCTTCATGTACTTCTACCTCTTCATCACTCACATCATCAACTTGTCGACCTCTTCTCTAAGTCGTTTCAACTGCATCCAATCTAGCAACAATTCCTCTTAACATTTCCATTAAAGTTGGGTCTACATTTCCACGTGCTCCATTTCCTCTAAAATTTCTTCTTCCCACCATCTTTACATAAGTCCTCTGTAGTTGTAGGTTGGATCCTCAATCTGCCACCCCACAACAAATCTTCAACAAGACTCTGCAAATTCTGGTGATCTCTCACAGATAAAATCTTGCTCTGATACCAATCTGGTGCAGCCACGGTAGGAGGGTCCTCAAAGAGAACAATCTAGACCATGCAACAAGAGTAACACAATAGAAGCAACATATAAATTGGAGGAAAATGTAGATTAAAACATTCCCATTAATAGAAATCTCAGTTACAATTGGTTGGCAACATTTGGGCTTACAGATTTGGCTCACAGGCCTCATACAACATGCTCAAAATATCATATTCCTATATGCTCCTCAATGCAAGCTGAGATCTTACAAAGTGAATCCAAAACCTATCTATCTATATTCACTACTTTCCTAATTATCTATTACAAGCTTTATATCATATCTGCAGATCTGGAATCTTTCGCGTTGGCCAAAGATCATTACAATCTCCAATGAAAGAAAATGTAACGTGAGCATGAATAGGTCGGCCTCAAATTTGAATTACTCCATCAACAGGTGCATAAGATGAAGTGTGGACCTATAATTAAGGTTGGGGACACTCCACGAAACAATTAAAATCTCACCGTCAATATCTGCAAGCTATGAGAATGATCATGAGCGATCAAACTAGCTAATAGGCCTAAAAATTATTTTGGTGCCGATTCAAGAAACTGCCACTAAATCTAGAAGTGATAATTTACTGGAAAAAGATCCAATTGTGCTCAAATCTTGGAATAAGGAAAATGAACATGTCCACGATGTAAACATAGATCCATGTGATCTGGTGAGCAAATATGATGAATCTGGCGAATCCACCAACATGAACTAAGAAAGAACAAAACAAGAACAAAAATTGAAAGAAAATATTTTTGGTTGATGGAAGATTGCCAAGAACCAAGGATGCTCCTGCATCAATTTATTATTTTTTAATGATTATATAGTATTCTTTTAGATGTCATACCTATTTTATGGAAATTTTTTAGTCTAAATATGGTAAGGTAAATCAAATTATTATTGTTCTTTTTATATGACAAATTTAGAGTTTAAAATATACTATTTGTAATAATGACTAGTTTGATAATATTACATTTCGTATAGTTATATGAATTCTTTGAGATATTTGTAAATGATCCTATAAAATATAATCCAAATGAAAAAAGTAATTATCTATAATAATTTACTTATTTAATTAATTATAATAATTCATCTATATATGATATAAATATAACCTTTTAGCCAAGATATTGAGTCAATATCCCCAGAAAGTGATGATCAATCAACCCTCATTTTACAACATCATTAAGGTATGTTATTTCACAAACTTAGTTAGATATAAATTTTAGTAGTTTTAAGTCATAGGTAGTTATATACTAAGTATATAACCAAATATCTATAAAAACTTCTCCATGTAATAAAGGAGCTATCTTTTCTAGTATTTCCTCCTAGATAGTTTATTATAGTGTTAACCAACCATTAACAATAGGTGCATTATACCCCAAATAAAAATGGTACATATTTGGCATGATTGTTACTACCATCCACTAGTGTTATATAGGCATTGATAATGGTAATCACCAACTATTTCATGTAGGAATATAAGTTGTAAATTATAATTTATTAAAATATATGGTCAATTGTGTGACATGAAATTAATATAGGTGACATGATTTCATTTACATAATTTTTTTCTATTTCATCAATCAAGTGGTACTTAATTAATATAAATTTGTGTATAGGTGACTATATTTTCTTGTACAAAGAAAAGGAACAATATTTTAGGATTAAATTCCTTTCTTATGTGGAG
The DNA here is from genome assembly GCA_007258455.2 of Sequoia sempervirens. Lineage (NCBI taxonomy): Eukaryota > Viridiplantae > Streptophyta > Pinopsida > Cupressales > Cupressaceae > Sequoia > Sequoia sempervirens. The sequence continues at coordinate 759 of VDFB02021379.1, read as the reverse complement.
AAGACGATGCTACACAAATAAATATAGGTCTAATTAAAATGTATTTTAGATGTATAAGAAATAAGATAATTATCTAGCTTGAATTGAAACATTATCAAGAAATTTTAGTTTAAATTTTATTATCAATTATAATATATCAACTTGTTATAAATAGATTATAACACTTCTATACCTTACCCTATACTTGAAAATTTTCTTGGGACTATTGATTCCCATGTATTGAATGATAACTAAATCAACAAAACTAAATTGGATGTAGCTTTTAAATAACCATAAGAAATATGCTTAGGTTATTGGTATACATCTATTTATAGGACACAAGTATTCCTAGACACAAATGACACTAATTTCTATCTTGGTAATATATCTTCAATTATAATATTATGAAACTTATACAATTTAGTTTGACATGATCCTAATATTATAGGTGCATTTACTAAAACCTACTTCAATAACACATTAACTTGTGTTAAGAATTATTTTCAACTATCATTCATAGAGACCCAAGGTTACAAAAAAATCATCTAGACATCATTGCTCATTTCTTAATGAAGTCATAATTTCCCCCCTATTCAAATTTTAAAGACTAATTCTTGTTTGATTAGGATAATAATGTAAAATAATACCTAACTCTTCTCCAACCTATCTTATTATTATCAGTTTTCTTTCTAGAAAAATAACCAAGAGATTTAAATTTCCATTAGATATTCCTAAAATAACACTAAGCTATAGAGGTCATACAATACTATTATCATATTT
>VDFB02021378.1:0-48499 GCA_007258455.2 Sequoia sempervirens | reverse complement strand
CTCCCACACTCTCTCCCACTCTCTTCCTCCATCCTGTTGGAACTATAAAAATATGATGATTTTTACATATCTTTCATCCCCCTGAGTCTCCATTTGAGTCCTACCTTAGGCACATTTTCCTCATTTTATGATATTTTTACCCATATTTTGGTCGTGTGACCCCATATAATCCATCGAGTCATGCATTTTTCATGTTGTGGTCCATATCGGCATAGGTCTATATAGGTCTCCCCGACCCATGTTGCATGTGTGTTAACATATGTTTGCAGCAGGTGATTGGCAAGACTTGTTCATTGTTACAACGATCGACATTCACCTGTAGGTTTCTATCGACATGACTTTCACGTGGTTTCGGCAATCGATGAGGAACCTATCGACAGGAGTTTGGTCGTCGGGATAGTGTCTCATCGATTTTCAATTGTCTCCCTGACTAATACATGTGGAGGCTCATCAACGAGAGCTTGGCGAAATCGTAATGTGATCTCGGTGAGGTTGATATGTCTTGTCGACATGGGGTTTTCGTCAGCATGTTCTTGAGGAGAGTCTTACCGAACAACACATGGATAGTTTCTTCGGCCAAACATATTACTTCCGATGTGAGGTCATAGCGAATATACATTGTCACACCGACTGGTGGTGGGAGGATGCATATCGGTAAGAGTTGAGACTTTCGAAGTAATGTCTTGACGAGTGACCTTTGGTGTCGCCGATAACACAATGAGGACTTTGTCGGGATGAAAATTGGATTGTCTCAGCGACACACAAGATGGATAAAGTCTTTCAAGAAAACAAAGTGCACTCTGTATGAGGTCTCCCCGATGTCGGTATGTTACGATGACCCACATAAGATAAAAGAATACATCGGCGAGAGAACCAATTTGTCATAGCGACTCATGATGAATGAAGATTTTTGGTAAATCAAAGTCTTATTTGTGAGATGTCTCTCCGATATTTCAAGGTTATAGCAAAACAGATGAAGCAAGGAAGCATGTTTCGGTAAGAAAATTTCTTATGTCTCAGTGATTGGGAGATGGCGTTTGGGGTGACTCTCGGTATAATGAAGCATTATGTACATGATGTTTCCCCGACTCCATGAGGTCACAGTGAAACACATTGGGATAGGAGGATTTTCTTTGGTTTCAGCATAACAAACAGAATGCTACAGCGACATGCAAGAGGCAAAAGGACGCATATCGATGAAACATAACGAGATCAAAACTAGGAAATAACGCGCTCGCATTATAACGCGAGCACATTATATTTTTCTTTTGGAATCCCTGAGCCTTAGCATTGGTAGTTGCCTTGGAATACCAACCTAGAGCTTGGAGGGCATTCCCAATGACCAGAGCGTGTTTTTGCAAATTCTACAATTTTTTCACATAATCGGGTTCATGCTCACCATCAGGATTGCATCTGGTTCAATATCGACAAAATCAAACACATGGGTAATGTTAGGTTTTCTCTTAACTATCCAACCATGTAATTTTTTTCACTTTTTAACAATGTTAAGCCTTTCATCCATAATTTATTTTGTTTGTATGTCTCTTTTTCGCCAAAAAGCAGTGTTTGGTTTTTTTTTAGTTATAAATTAACCGTTCATGAAATTTCAAATAAATTACATTTTTAGAAACTAGACTCTATTCTACATTTAAAAAAAAAAAATTAAAAAGAAAATCAATTACCTTCAAAAAATTTTAGGGGGAGCATGGCCAAAATTCTGCTTTTCAGGAAGTTCCCACTTAGAAAATTAGTAAAAAATCAAATATTCATTAAAAAATTATCAGAAAAATCATACATCAACTAGATATTGTTAGCTAACTTTTGACCATTGTGATTTTAAAAATACTACAAAAAAGTTCACCGTGCTCAGGTCGTACAAGAGTTGCTATGTTATGTTTTTTGACAAAAATAGCACCAATTTGTGTACGTCCCTCTTTTGAACCCCTTAATCTCAACCATTTTCAAAATAAATTAGTAGTTTAGAAAGTAGACTTGGAGCACTTCGATCCTTGTTTTTGTTCCATCTCAAAATTTTGTGTGTAACTATCCTCAATTTCATGTCCAAGGTCAGTATTTCCTAATTTCAGAAAAAAGTGGCCACTTAAGCCCCCTTTTTGGGAACCATCTTGGTGCACTTACCCCATGTAGACAATTTTGATGATATATAGAGAGTCATCAGCCATGGGTAGCATCATGTATATTTTGAGATATCACAGATATTTTGGATAGAAATGCTAGTAAAGATAAAAGAATAAGAAGAATAAGATGGATGGATCTTAGATTCCAAAAAGATTTAGAAGTCCAACAATTCTATGAGTCGTCAAGAATTTATTAGATATGGTGATGAGTGACGATGATTTACTTATCCAAGGATTGAGAAACGAACGAAACAACTTTCCTTATGTTTGATAAAACACAAATACGATGCATCAAGTTATAAACAACCATGATGGTGGGGTATTTAGTGCCATGGACCTTGATTCGACAAACATATAGGAGTATTCATGTTCACACTTGATATACGAAAACCTCACTACCTATGTATTTCAAAAATTTCAAACATCTCAAACAAAAACACAGAAAGGCATAACCTAACAATGTAATAGTCAATAAGTTGTTTAAAACATCTTCCTTACACACCTAGCAAAGAAAGTATTCACCAAGTTATATTACAAGAACATCCAACAAACACAATAAATGGACGATAATGATCAATGCCCCATTCCTTTCTCTCTAAATTGTTTTGATAGACATCATTGAGAGGTCATTGGAATGAGCGCAATGAGATAAATCACAAGAAAAGATCAAGTAAACAAACAAGTCAATGTTCTTCATACATCTAGCCAAAGGGATGTGTTTTGTTTATGATAAGTATTCAAAGTGATTGCCAAAGATAATTCCCATTGTAGGAAGGATGCATACTATAACATGTTAGTGGATGGTGGCAAGTTGATAGGTTGTTTGAAAGGCCATTGATATAAGGTGATTGGCATGTTTGCTAAAAAGATCAAGAGTTTGATTTTATGTTTGAAGTTTGATTTTGTTGATTGTTGTAGTTTTTGTTGTTTTTTTTGCCAAAGGATGAAGGTGACAATTGATTTATTATGGATGATTGATTATAATGGGTGAAGTGAAATGAGATGGGTGGATTTTTTTAAATATTTGGATGTTTTTTGTAATGTTTTCAGGCTATTTTGGGGTTTTGTGTTTTCAAATTTTTTTTGTGTTTTTTGAGTTTTATGAATATTTTTGTGTTTTGTGTCTCGGGGGCTCATCAATGATGGCCTTGACTGCATTTAAGCTTAGAGACAACATAGTTCAAACAATCATGTTTTTGAATTTTTTTTTACTTTTTGACCTATTTTGGGATTTTGATGTGATTTGAATATTTTTGGATTTTTTGCATGATTTTGACAATTTGGATATGGATATGTGTGATGATATTCGTGATCTGTTTTGGGATTTTTTTGAAAACCAAGCTAAGGTTGATTGATCTGTTTGATGGATTAATGATGATAACATTGTTGAGGATACACAACAATGCAAGGATAGTGTTAAAGCAACACGAGGATTGGGAAGGATATCATGAGATGATGATGAATTGATTGGATTTTATATGATCAATATTTTGAAGCTCAGTTAGGAATAAAATATGTCTGAATGATTTGATGTGACATTGAAGTGCAAATTAGATGCAACTGATATTGATTTGTTTGGATTGATGTTCGATGAAAGATAAAGTTTGATAAGGAACATCTTTCTGTCAAAATGGGTCATGGGCCAGTGATTTGGATTTTGGATCACAAATACTTTGACCAATTTGATTTTATGTTTGCCAATGTTTGGATTACCACATACGTTGGAAGATATAGATCAATATTTATTCCCAAAGCAAGATGTAAATATCTACCCCTAGTGTCTAGCAATATATGGAATGTCATGGGTGGATTCTTGGATAGATGTATGGATGGATTGATATGGTAAGCGTGCAAAGGATGCTAAGGATTATCTTGTGATAAGATAAGGTGTTTGAATATAATATGCTCATTTGGATAGTGCTTCATGGCTTAGATAATGATGGGTAGGATAGGATCAATGAAAATGACTCATGTCAAGATGTTTACCATAAGCAAGTATAAAGTGTACACCAAACTTTGTCAAGATCAAGATAATTTGGAAGATGGATGTAGATGGATGAAAATGGACTGGATAAATGGTTCATGGATGAATGTTTTAATTATATGGATAAGATGGATGGAATGATGGATTTATTATGGATGAGATAAGATTCTTCTACTTGAATTAGCGCACACAGATGCTTGATTCTACACATGATGCCTATTTTTCAGGTTTTCATCATGGTACCTGTCTAAAGCACCACCATAGTGGTTTTCACTAGAGGACAATTTGTTTTTTTATCTTTACTATTTTCATGATTTTTTTATTTTTTTGCTTTTTGTGAAAGATTTTAAGTTCATTCCAAACCACCTAGTGGTGTCGATGTAGATGCTTGTCATAATGTGCCATCGATATTTTAAATTTTTAAATTCCTGATCTACTTTGTTGATACTGGAGTTAACTCTGTGTTTGTGCACACATCGTGATATAGTGCCTTCTGAATCCTTATGATGAAGGATGGCTGCCAATACATGGTCAATGTGAGAATTAGATATCATGCATGGAGGAGTGGATGGTGGAGTATTTTTAGGAATAAAAGATGGACTGGTTGATAGTTTGGAACCTTTGACTCTCCAAACCTAGGAAAAGGAGTAGCGGTGGGTGGATATGAAAGTGTGTGTGGAATTAGGACCAATTACTTGATATACTTTGTACGTTGCTTGAGAAGCCTACTTTTGCATTTGTGAACGTCTTTAATGGATAATTTTCCCTATTTGTTTTTTCCCCATAGTTTCTTTAACTAACGGAGTTTGATAGGGATAGTCTTTCCTTGTATTCTTTGGTATCCACTTGTATTTGATTTGTCCTTCATTCTTTACAACTTATTTTTCTTTGATAACATTCTTCATGCTTTGATTCAAATCTTTCTTTTGATATTGGTCCCAATTCATGGATGGGGTGATGAGTGGATGAAGATTCAAGGCATGGATGGTTTTAGTATTGGAATTGGTTTCATTATAAGGATGCTTCATGCTCCCTATGTTGACGTTTTCTTGAGATGAAGTTTCCCGTAGTATTGTGGAAGTAGAACCTTCATGCTTTGATTCTTGTTGTTTCAAGATGTCTTGTTTAGCAAGCATTCTTTGATAAATGACCACAATAGATGATGTTATTTCAATTTGTTGCTTTGTTGACTCTGGAATATCCTATTTGTTCTGATTTGTTTTCTTGAGTGGATAATGTTGGATATCTTCATACATGATGTCCTCAATCTAAATTTGAGATATATCGGATCCTTATGTTGACAACCCAACTTGATTGTAGAATCAATTACCTCATGTTCTTGTGTAATAATGTCAAGGGTAAAGGAAACTTGTTCTGAATGAAGATCATCTACGTGTCCATCCAAAGAAAGTGTCTCATGGGTAGATTGAGGAGTATGTACTATATGGATATGATCATCATTTGCGACATCTTGTATAGATTGAAGAGTGTCCATTAAATCATTGTAGCATCTTGGAGATATAGATTCTTGATCTTGATTAATTTTGGAATTACTTTTTACATGCTTTGGATCAAGTTATTGAAATGGGTCAATTTCAAAGGATGGATTTCTTATAAAGGGTTCTTGGATGTCTTCATTACACATGGGAAGTGGTTCAATATCCTCTTGATATTTGAGTGGATTTGGATCAAGTTTTGAGTTGAGGATTCCTTCAATATCTGCAACCATGAGGTCAAAGGATATCAATATGTCTTGGAAAGGACCATTGATAGACTTTGTTGAAAGATGATCATGGTTTGGAATAAATTCTTGAGATATGTCCTCTAACTTATTGGATGATGTAGAGGTATTGTCAAGATGATCATTAGTGGATGAAACTTGATCATTTTCCTCAAAAATTGTGGTGGAGATATTGTCAATGTTTTCAACCATAGAATCAAATGATATTAACATTTCTTGAAATGAATCATTATGGGATATTGTTGATGGGTTTTGATCATGATTAAAAAGTGACTCTTGATGTATGTTTATTTGATCATTGGATGAGGTAGAAACATCTTCAAGGTGCTCATTGATAGATAAATCTTGATCATTGTTTTCAAAAATTGTGGTGGAGATATTGTCACTACTATCACTAGTGGTTGAATTGATCATTGTCGTCAACAATTGTTATTCGTTGATCAATAAGGTCTTGGATGAGATTTTTGAGTTGAATACAATTTGATGTTTTATGAATATTTTCTCTATGATACTCACAATAAGCCCTACCTTTATTCCAAGGGAAGTTTATGATAGAGTTGAAAGCAATTAATTTTGGAAGAGTGGTGAGTTTTGCATTAACTAGCTTGTGTAATGAAGATTCAATTGGCTCTCCCAAAGGAGTGTATTCACATTTGTTAACTTGTGAGGTTTGTGCTTGTTGAGAAGACTCTTGTCATGATTGATCTTGTTGTTGAGGTTGTTGATTTTGATATCCAACTTATTGATATTGAAGATTTTGTTATTGACGTGGTTGGGGACACAACTCAATGTTTTGATGACATGGTTTAACCAATGGGGGAGTGTGTAGATTTTGGGGTGGATATGTCTCTTGGTGCAATGAATCAACTATTTTGGTAAGTGAAGCAATTTGATGTCACAAAATTTGATTTTTATTTTGATTTTGAGACCCTTGATATAGTTGATTTGGTTGTTTTGGTTTTTTTTTACAATGTAACCAAGTTTGTCTTCTAATCTACTTATGGAATTTCCAATTCCAATCGAAGGACCTCGACCAACTGACGAGGACTTTAAAAGCCTTCTACACTTCGGGCTTTGCAAGACCCGAGAGGGTGATCCCTTAATGTGTTTACAACCTCTGCACCATTATTATAACCAACATTAACAATAGCAGATGATCTCACTTAATATCTCTACATGACAAGATAATATCAACTAGAATTGGCTGTTCATAGACAATATCCACTATCTGAAGCGTGAGATAACTAAACACAATCCATTGTATAAGATAGTCATTGATTTGCAATTTTTAGCAAGCTCTAGGCAAAGACAAACAAATACTGAACTACACTAATAATTACAACTTAGATCAGTGTCATATATCCATTGTAGGAGTCAAATTCATAAGCATCTAGAGGTTTATAAAAGATTTAATACATCACATATAAGATCCCTAACAATATTGCATTACAATTTCATCAGTATGCATTCTAACCCAGGACTACTTATCAAATCCTTATACAAAAAATATCCGCCTATAATCCCATTCAAGTATTTTAATTAATTCCTTGAATTAAAGCTAAAATAGAATCATACACACCACAACAGTGAGATGGATAAAACAACCCTTAGTTATTTCATTCAAAGTTCAGATATGAATGTACAATGGAGAGACATGAGCTCAAATTTTTTCATTTTAACTCAAATGCTAGTACTGTTACACAACATTAATCCCCATGAACTCAAAACCTGTTACAGAATGACTCAAAACCTAAATTGCATTTCTCTAAAACCATCAGACTTTACAATTTGCTCTGCAACTTCACCTAGACTCGAAAAAATTTGTCTAACTTGCTAACCCATATTTCTGGCCTTGAAATCCTTCTTATAGAAAATGAAGGAGAAAACAAGCATCGGGCCAGAAAGTACACGTCACCAGTCAATTGGAGCACTTGGTGATATTCCAAAATTTGTTACAACAGCCACCACCTTGAAAATAATTCTTGTTCATCATATCAACTAAGGAACGTTGATGCAAAAAACCACAAGAAAACTGCACCGAGGATGCCATCAACACAAAACTGGAACCGTTGCAACCACAACATCAGATTTTCCACCTGTTAGTAATCCAATCTTTTTACTCTTCCTTAGTCAAATATTTAGTTACCCATTTCTGGTACTCTTCATTAGTCAACCAGTCAAAATTAATTACCTCATCCACCTTGGTATTATAAGGTGTGTATTTTACCGCTACCTGATTCACATCCCTTTCAAAAGATTCCAAAAATGAGCTGGTACTAATGATTTTGTCCATACAGCTCACCAACAAATCATAGTCTGAGTCATCACAAATTGAATTGATTTGATCATTGATGGCCTCACTTGCTTGATCCTGCCATTGTTGGAATGACCTGATTTCCCCCTGCTCATCAATTATATCAGTTAACAATGTGTTACCCCAATCATTGAAATTCTTCACCAACTCCATAATCTTCCTACTCAAATCATCTGGTAAGGTCTAAAAAACTTGCAATGATTTTACTAACACATAAGTAGGCTTTAATGATTGGGGCCTATTATTTATATCAAACCTTGAGGCCTTATACATGACATCCAGATCACTGGCCCTAGGGATCCAATTTTCAATTATTGGTATCACTACCTCCTGATCCCTATCAATATTCTTTATTGTTGCTAATAGAAAAGAATATAAAGAATGTATAGATAGCAATTTACTATCAACCTTTCCATTTAAATGCCTCAAAACAGTGGTAACAATTTCCTTTTTCTTTAAGAGAGATCCCTCCTCACTTTTCTTTAATGATTCCTGCAATTCATCAAATTTTTGTAAGAGTTGCTTCTTTGTAGGATTGACAGAGCACTCTGTTTCTTCTTGAACTTCCTCTAAAGAAGGGGTGAGGGCAGGATTCTAACTAGGAGATCCTGGTGTGGGAATAATTGGAGAAGCAAGAGGCATTGACCGTGTTGTGGAAGGTAATGTACTAGTTCCTGGAGCACTTGATGTCTCCCCAATCTGCTTATACTTAAACCTTTCCACCTCAATTTTCAACTCAACATTTTTCTGCTGCATCTTGTTGTACTCCTCAATCAAAAGGTTATATTTTTCCATTAAGCTCTTCCTTTCAACTTCCTCCCTTTCTACAGTCTTTTGGGCCAATTTGGCCACTTTCACAATCAAACTAGTGGCCTCAGTGCTTTAAGTCTTTGAAGCTCTCTTTATTATCAATCCTCCTCTAAAATTTGGATTGATATTAGAAACATCTAGTTTTCTCCCTTGTGGGGCCAATGCCCAAATTTCTAAAGTTTCATATTCCTCATTCAAAGAAGAGTTTTGCAATGTTGCCTTGACCTCTTCTTCAGAGTCTTGAAGGGGATTCTTAGACTTCATAATAGCATTAAAAGCTACTGCATCTGTAATTCCCCATTTAGGAAGAATCAACACACTAGCCTGACTCACCAGTTTTCTTCCTTCTTCAAGAGTGATGTTCTTGAATTCTTCCATTAATTCAGGTTTTACCTCCTCATCATTCTCCTAGTCCGACCTGTCAGGCCTTAGTTCTCTTCTCTGCCTACAGTTATCTTGATACTCTTCAAACTTTATCCTCCATACAAATTGCAAGAATACAAGTGTTTTTACAAATGTATTGTCATCTAGAAACTCCTTGCATGCCTCCATTCTTGCATCTTGTATACTTTTACCTTTCATATCTAAATAAGATAAAACTAATTCAGCTGGCCTAGGAGGGGACGACATACCAACTTGCATGTATTGATCAGTAACAATAATCTCATCCATCAGATCCTCCTGTGGTTGATCAATTCTTTGCCTCTTAGGGCTTGGCTCGGATGGTGGTGATGGGGGATTCTCTTCGGGTGATTATTCTAAATCAATAATTTTGATTTCCCCAGGCACTTTGAATTTTGGAATTGGTTGTGGAGGCACTTTCATAATCTGTTTTACTTTTCTGTCCACTTCTTCATCAGTGCTACTATCCTTTTTTCTCCTATAAATGGGCCACTTTTTTGTAGGCTGATATGCTGGCCTTGTTTCAACTGGTCTGGCACCTTGCTCTTGTACACCTAGACTCAATTCTAAATTTACCTTTTTTGTCCACAATGTGCCCATAATCTCCTTGAAGTTCCCCATCATAAAATCAATTTTCTTATTGTCTGGACTGAACTCCAACAATGAATCATATTTAGGATCTATTTTGTGCACAATATCTAATAGCTTACTATAAGCTATCCATTTCTCCTTGTTCAACTCCTATCTATTCAAATCAAATTCATTTATGATCAAGTCTCCAGGGAAGTTGAACTCATGCACAAATTTTCCAGCTTTTATTCTTTGTCTGAAAAGAGCAAAGAAACCCTCAGGATTATGTTGCCGCTTTGGACTACATCTCAAATGGTAATCATCAAAGAATTTATCAAAATGTGTCCAGCCTCCCTTTGAAAATGTAAAATTAGACACCACTGTATAATCTGGGAAAAATGTTCCCTTACCCCTTCCAGTGAGGTTTTCCTCATGAATACAACCTATTTTCCACATTACTTCTACAAACCCCACTCTTGGTGGCACATTGTATGGATGTATATGAGGGGCTCCCTGAAAACCATATACTCTCAAGACAATACTGACTGGGTATGGGATAATGTCACCCCAGTTATGGTAAACTTTCAATTCAGGCTTCCTCTCCTTTAGCCTGAGGAAATCATGTAATTCTTCAAGGATCCTAGGTATATTCACCATCAATCTAGCCCTTAATTTGGAAGCAAAAAAATTATCAAATTGCACATAACTGGTACTTTTCTTATTACAAGATAAATCTACAGCCCATATCTATACGAGCAATCTTTCTCCATCAACTGATTGCCTTAATTTCATCCTCTCAAAGAAAAAGTCATCATTCTTAAACAAAAACATATGCATCAACATAGAGTACCAAAATAATTGAATGTCGATATCATTGTTTTGCAGCTTTGACATCCCTTCATGCATCCTCTCAGCTAAGAAAGAAGTGAAGTCATAGGTCACAGAGGAGGTAGGGTGTTGTATTTGCACCCCCATGAATATATAAGCAATGGGCATTACCACACCAAGACTGAAACCCAAAATCTAACACAAAGAATAAAAAGTAGCCAGGAAATGGTTTGCAAAACAATTTAATTTGAAAGGTTCTTGGTCACTGGGGCTGATATGAAATTTTGAACCTCCTGCCCTAGCCAGATGAAGTGGAAGCAACCTAGCTCTAAAAAGAGATTTCAACTTTGCATACTCTTGCTTCATTTCCTCAAGATTGATAGGAACCAAGTCTTCACTCAGTTCACTTAGGTTAAAAATTTGTTGGACCTCTTCTCTGTTAAAGCTCAACAGAAACTTTCCATCATTATCCCTGATTATTTGTGTGATAGGGTCATATCTTGCAGCAACTTCCCTAAGCAGGTCTACATCAAGGAATACATTTGGTACCACCAGCTTCCCCATATCGTACATCCATGCATTTGAAAAGGGGTGAGGGAAATTCCTCTATCCATACGACAATCTGAACAATTCCAAGCCAGTGAGGGGAACCCTAGCATCAACAATGTTTGAGAAATTATACACTAACCTTTCCCCCAAGATTTTCCCTCGCATTAGGACCAATCCCTTCCTCCTATCATTTGTTGACAAGGGCAACTGATCCAAGAAATCATTGTACAAGTTTCTTTTCAAATATTCAGTCTGGCCAGAATGTTGCTTGGGTGGCACCATCTCATACCAACTAGGGCTTCTTTTATAATGTTACACTTATAGTAATTAGGGCTAACCAAAGTTAGGAAATTACAGAAAAAAATACTACAATTTCTTATAATCTATAATCAAACTATAACCCTAACACGTTTATCAACAAAGTCACTGACAAACACAACTAAACCTTTTCCAAATTAAAGTACAAAATGACTGGGTGGCACAGAAAATAAATTCACGACTTTGTTCACAGAAATCCCAAATTCTGGCTGCAAAGACTCACAATTCCTCCTTTGGCTCTGAGGCTGCTCCACAAAATACTCGAATGCTTTATGATACAAATTCAGCAATTTTTTTTTTATGTCGATCAAATCACGGTAGCAAGTGTCTCATCTGCCATTAAAGCTCAATGGCGTGCTGCACGAATGGCTCCAACCAACATCTAATTCAGATTTAAATTCAAGCCTTCGATTCTTCAGTTTGATCAAATCATCGATGACCATCTTCAAAATGGGCTGACATAATCGCCAACACGATAATAAGGGGCCCACCATATCATACACTGTGAATGAAGTCCACGTGGCGGTTGCCTATGATATCACAATCCTACAACTTCTGATCACGTGATGGTGGGCAATCGTTGATCTTGAACATCGGCAATCTCGCTGCTTCAACACAGTAGCCAGCCTTATCATTAACCTTCGATAACATATCCGTCGATTTAGAACATGTGCGTCTCGAGAACACTTTAGTAATCCGCCCCTTAATACATTTAAAGCCAACTAGTGTTTCCTTTACTCTTTAGGCTTCATTGGATGAGACACATGGCGCCCGCTCATGATATTGTGATCCCACAATTTTTGATCGCGCGATGGCGGGCATCGTTGATCTTGAGTAGACAACACATCAATGGTCACGTGAATTTCATCCTTTAGAAAGGGCATGTGGCGCCCGCCCGTGATTTCACAATCAACCCAAGCACCATTGTGAGATGGTGGGGAACGACTCAGCTCAAATGGTAGTTGGTCAGTGATAGCGCAAATTTGATCCCTCAAATAGGACACGTGGCACTCGCCCATGATTTCATAGTCTTTCAATTCCTGATCACAGAATGGCGGGTGTCGTTGATATCTGCAGGAAATAGATCAACGACAGCGCTAATTCAACCCTTGCAAAATAAAAAAATTCATTAAAAAGAGAAGTGGGAATTACTAGGTGGACGACAAACAACAACATAAGTTGTTTTAAAAACGATGAAGCACGGGGTCATCCAAGACTTAGGAAAAAATAAAACTCAGTGGAGGAGATAAAATTAAAACAAAAAGGGCCTAGCCTAGATTAACCGATAAGACATAAGTCATTTTAAAACCCTTCAAAGATCCCAACCCATGCGTAAAGTAAACATAAGGGTTTTACATATAGGCAAAGCTAAAACCCCAACCTTAGGAATTTTCCAACACCATGAAAGACCAAAGACATAAGGCAGGGCATGAATGACAAACAAGGAGCAAAATTTTAAAGCTCCATTAATGGCTCCAGTTGGGGATGTTCATTCCACTGGAATGAAGTGAGAATTCAAAATCTCAAGAAGAGTAGACCAAGAGGCAGAGACAACCAAAAAGGGATTGTTCAGACAAAACAACCCAACCCATGTACAAAATATATACAGAATACTTCAAGAACTGTCCATGAACTGGCAGTTCAAGAATATCCCCTGTCATATATTGGAGGAAGTAAGAATCTTCTCCCCACTTACCATTAATCAAAAATGGACCCAACTAGATTGCATCAAATTTCCCATGTTTCCCTTTATCTTCCAATCTGGCATTCCACATTAAAACCAAATCTCCATCTTTGAAACTCCTAGCAGTTGCTCTCTTGTCATACAAATTCTTTACTTACAACTGCAATTTTGCATTTCTCTTTTGTGCTTCCCTCCTAGTTTCATCAAATTCTATAAGAGCTTCCATTCTCAATTGCATCTCATCATCAATTTCATTATCATACATCTGGACAAACTTATACATTTCCATTAATTTATTTTGGGGTAACCTAGCATTTATCCCATAAACCAAGTCAAATGGGGCACAACCTATTTCCTTCTTCACAGCTACCCTATTTTCCCAGACTACTAATCTCAACTTAGAATCCCAAGCCTTCTTATTTTGATCCAGGATTCTTTTAATAATCTTGATCAAGCTTTTATTGCTTGATTTTGCTTGTCCATTTCCCTGTGGGTGATATGGTGATGAATAAGAGATTTGGATACCATGCTTCTCACAGAATTTTGTGTATTCTTCAGACCTAAAACACATTGCATTATCTAATACAATCCTTTTTGGACACCCAAATCTAGTTAATATATTGTTCATCAAGAAGTCAATTGTTGGAATATTTGCCTCAATCCATACTGACATGTAACTCCTGGAGGGAAAAGTCGCTGTGACATTAATCATGTCTGGCCGACTAGCTATTCTAAATCTTGTTGAAATGCCCTAGTCACTCTAACTTGGTTTCGGTCTTGCCAAATAGACCTTTCGCTATGTCATGGAGACTCAGCAAGATCTCTCAGTGACTGTTGGAAGGTCACGCCGACAGGAGTATTCACTTGGTGCCTTCGCGGTGACAAAAAGACTTTGGTATGAAGTCTCAGCAATGGGTGTCTGGTCTCACTAATAGGGATGGTTTCGGCATGGCTTAAACACTCGGTAAGACTTGGTTGTGCTTGGTGAAAGGTCTTGGCGAAAGAAAAATGTATTTTTGACTCAGTAAGACATGGGTGCTCAATGTAAGGTCTTGGCGAAAGACATAAGTCTTGCCGACTCGATAAGACTTGGTTGTGCTCGAGGTGAAGTCTCAGTGAAAGATGAATGTCTTGGCGACTGTCAGGTGCTTTGGTGAAACTTAAGGAGACTTGACGAGAACTCTTGGCGAACAGTAAAGTCTTGCCAATGGAAAAGTTGAAATTGATATGACTTGTGAGCATTGGTAAAACGTCTTGCCGATGGAGGAATCTCTTGCCGATAGAAACGAAATGGATCTCGCTGGATTCGGTATGACTCATGGCGTTCGTTACATCGTCTTGTCAACTGTTGGGACTTATGTCGATATCGATTTGAAGACTTTATGGCATTGGGGAGACACTGTTGGTGTCTCACCAATATGCCAACAAAATTTGAACGCTTTTGACCAGATTGACCATCTTATGTGGAGCCTCGTGGACCAATCAGCAGAAGCGAATTTCAAATGGATGGAAGTTAGATTTTTGCAACAATTGCAACATTGGAGCTGAACTGCATGCAAGGAAAAATCAATTGCTCGAAAGGAAATTATCTATGATTGGTAATGGCGGATAAGGATGAACAAAAGACAAAAATTAGAATGTGGTAATATTTAAAGGATAGCATTCTGAGGAGATGATAATGAGGTAATCAGATTCTTGAGAGCATTTTCTGTAACTGGATGAACAGTAAATGAAGCTACTGTAAACTAATACCAAAGAGTTGTATCTCTGATTTGTATGTAATTTGTTATTACTGAAATACAAAGAGATTCAGCTTGGTGTGGTGGGTTTTTTCTTGATAGGGTTTTCCCACGTAAATCTGGTGTTCATTTGTCTTTATGTATTTGTTCTGTTTCTACAAATCTTTCATGTGTGTCTTAATTGGATTGTAATTAGAAAATTAATAGTACTGTCTGCATTCTTCCCTGTGGTTTTGATGTTAGGAAAGTGTTTCCGTACCTCTGCTTTCCTTACATCAATTACCACTTTACTAGTGGCTTTCTTTGTTGGAATCGCTTCCACCCACTTAGTGAAATAATTAGTGGCCACCAATATCCATGAGTGACCTCCACTAGATTTACATGCTATCTCTCCTACAAAATCAATACCCCACTGTTGAAATGGAGCTTGTACTATAACTAGTTTTAGAGGAAAATTACTAGAAAACTTTAACTTACCAGAGAAATGTTGACAAGCATCACATGTCTTCACTAGTTGGTGTGCATCCTTAAAAACTGTAGGCCACCAAAATCCAGCCCTCATTACCTTATGTGTAGTTGTTTTAGCCATATGATTTCCTCCACAAACTCCACCATGCATCTCACTCAGAAGTTCTTTTGCTTGATCTTGGTCAACACACTTCAGCATGACACCTTCTCCATTTCTCCACTAGAGCTTTCCATCTACAATAACATATTTGATAGCATGTAAATTCAATGTTCTTTTCTCATTTTCACTCAAATTGTCAGGACATTTCATTCTTTGCAAATAATATATCACATCTTTGTACCATTTAGAATGCTCCATATCACATATCTGTGATCTATTATCCTCTTCTAGCAAATTTATCTAATTTTCTTCCAGATTACGTTGGGCCATAAGCTTGGCCAATCCTTGTTCTCTCACCAACTTGGTAATCTGGACCTCAATATTGAATTCTTGGATCTGATTTATCCATCTACACCTTCTTCCTGACACTTCTTGTTGTGTGAAGACGTCCTTAACAACAACACTAGGCACATAAGAAATTATAGTAGCTCCCATAAAATAAGGCCTAAAAGCTTTTACTGCTTTTACCAGTGCATACCCTATTTTTCATTTATATCATACTTAAGTTTTGCAGCTTGTAAATATTTGCTGAAAAAGGCCACAGGTTGTTCAAAACCTTCTGCATTCTTTTGCAATAACACAGCTACAATTGTGTGGAATGAAGCAAATGAGAAAATATGTAATGGTTTGGAAAAGTCAGGGGTTCTTAAGATAGGGGCCTCCTTTATTGCCTGTTTAATGGCTTGAAAATCCTACACAGACTCATTATCCCATTCAACCTTGGCTCCTTTCTTGAGCATTTTGGAAATAGGGCGAACTATCTTAGCAAAATTTGTCACAAACCTCCTCAAGAAATTTATTTGTCCAAAGAAATACTATATTCCTTTGACACTTCAGGGTTGTGGAACTTTATCAATTACAATTACCCTCTCTGGATCAATTTTCACTCCATCCTTGGAAACTATATGTCCCAATAACTTTCCCTCTAGTACCCCGAACACACACTTCTTTGGATTCAAATAAATACCATACTCTAAGGCTCTAATGAATACCTTCTCCAGATGTTCACAATGATCCTCTTCCTTTTTGAATATGTTGTCAAGTCATCTTGGTAAATCACCAAAAAAAATTAATGAAATTTGAAAATTCCACATCCATGGCTCTTTGAAAAGTAGCCCCTGCATTTGTTAGACCAAATGGCATTCTTACATAAACATACGTTCCCCATGGTGTAGTGAAAGTTGTCTTAAATTGCTTAGATTCCTTAACCACCAACTGGTTGTAACTAGAAAATCCATCCATCATAGACATCAACTCACAACCTGTCACCCTTTGCAACATGGATTCCATATTGGGTAACGGATAGTTGTCTTTTAATGAAGACACATTCAAATTTCTAAAATCTACACATAACCTAATGTCTCCATTTTTCTTCCTTACTGGTACCAAATTTGACACCTAGGATGAATGTCTAATTGGCTTGATGATTCCTGCATCCCTTAGTTTCATTAACTCTTCTTGCATTTTGGGGGCTAGAGTGGGATTAATAGGCCTTTGCTTTTGTCTAAATGGCTTGGCATCATCATGCAAAGGAATTTCATGTTGGAAAAGATCCTCTCTGTATTCCTTAAGGTAATCATAGGACCATGCAAACACATGCCTAAACTTCCTTAATAAGTCAATTAGCACCCTTCTCACCTTTGGTGACATTTTCTTTCTGATATACACTTTCTTTGGGGATGCTTATGTTTCAAGGTTTATCTATTCCAAGTCATCAGGATGGGAAGCAGTGTGATTAGCCTTTGTCTTATCTTGATTATCAAACACTTTTTCTAATACAACCAAACCCTTGGGAATTGTGTTTGTCTTTAACTGGATGACCTCATTTCCAAATATGGTATCCTTACCATCAATGTTTTCAACAAAAGCTCCAAAGTCAATTTCCTGATTTTCATACTCTCCAACACTATTCAAAAACCTTAATATGTCATCATCATTATCAAAAACTTTCCAATTTTTTTATATTATCAGGGACAAATGGCCTGGTTTGCACCTCAACTTTTGAAATTCCAGCATAAGATATATCATCTAGTTTTAATGCAATGTTGGCTAATAAATCTGCCACCTTATTTTGAGCTCTCTCCATCCATCCTATGGCAAATGCATCAAAGCTCTCCAATTCATCCCAAACAACATTCCTATATTGTTTCAACCTCTTGTTTTTTTGATACATACTTGGATCTAACTTGAGAGACCACAAGCTCAGAATCCCCAATTGCCTTGAGCTTCTTGATCCCATGTTTTTCAGCCAATCTCAATCCTAGTAATAAGGCTTCATACTCTGCCACATTATTTGTGCATTAAAGTAACAGAGTGAACGAGAACCTGAAAGTCTTTCCACTTGGTGATCGTATCAAGACACCTGCACCAAAACCTTCCTTTGAACTTGCACCATCAAAATACATAGTCCACAGGTCATTAGATTCTGACAATTATTTTATTTCTATATCAATCAATGTAGTAGGCTTGTCACAATTGCTAGGGAATTCTTCA
This sequence comes from Sequoia sempervirens, assembly GCA_007258455.2. NCBI lineage: Eukaryota > Viridiplantae > Streptophyta > Pinopsida > Cupressales > Cupressaceae > Sequoia > Sequoia sempervirens. Next base: position 30,301 of record VDFB02021378.1, on the reverse strand, counting down.
ACCCTAAACTCATCTATACCACTGTCAATAAAACATGTCATATTTTCAATTGGGCCATGCTCAATCATATGAGATACTTTTGATTCCCTTTCAATTTTGACATCCTTACCATCAATGGAGAAAGTAGCAAATGGCAAATCACATTGCATGTTACCCCCCATTGATGCACTCCATTTTCTTGAAAAAAGCATTCCAAAATGAGGTAGGATGTCTATGACTAATACAGTCATGACTAAATCCTTGTAAGGGTACTGAGTCAATTTATAAGGCAATGCTTAGATAGTTCCAATAACTGGCACTTCTCTTGCGTCCATAGCATAACATTTACCTTGAGTAGTATCTAATCTCAAGCCCATTGCCTCCATTATTTTGACTGGCATAACATTATTTGATGCCCCTAAATCTATCATACAGTTCTTCAAAGTTTTCCCATTTATATCCACACTTAAGAAAAAAGGTGTTATGTTTTATAGGCACATGTTAATAGAATTTCCTAAATATACAGGGAGAATTTGTGACACAATTCCCTCCACTTCCTTTTCTTTCTCTTTATCCTTTTCTTCTTTATCACTTCCTTGATTAGTCTTATTACCAACAACATATGTAATCAAGGCTATTGTCTTTTCTTTGTGTTCATTTATTGTCATCATCTCTAGCAAAGGTACAGTTACTTTAACTTGAGAAAGAACATGAAACATATCCATAGGTGTATATTTAGGAAAATTAGACATCATACCTTCATCATTTTCCTTTTTCTCTGGTTGATTACTTCCTCCTAGCTTCTTTTGCTTCTTATCTTCTGCAATAGGTTCAGCTACCTTTGTAATCACCTTTGTCTTCACCAATGGTGCAGTTACACCTTCTTGAGACTTTGGGGCTTTGTTATTTTTTGCCCAAACCTTATCACTCTTGACTTCTTTGACTTTCACAACATCCTTTTTATTGTCAACCTTAACACCTTTGTTTTTATCCTTTTGTTCTTTAATAAATAAGCTAGTAGGTTTACCCTGTTCACCACCCACAGTCCTATTCCTCAATTGAAGTGAGCTTCTCATTTGAGCAGCCATTTCTTCAGTTAATCTTACAATCTCTTCTTCTGATGGTCTCCTTAAGGACATTGAATCTTCAGCCTACTCCATATTGCAAGCATTATGATCAAGATCATCTTCCTCATCAGAAAAGACCTATTGATGATAAATCTCACTTCTCTGCCTCTGATTATCCACATCAGCTTCCTGTATTTCATCATCAGAAGAAAATTCTACCTCATCAATGTATGATCTGGTCATACAAAAATCTACATCATCCTGCTCATATTTTGATGTTTGCTCATGAGCATCCTCTATTTCCTCAGCAACAAGCAATTGAGCAACACCACAGTAATTTTGATCATGTGGATGCTCACACACTTCACACCATGGTCTATCCGGTACTAGATTCACTAAATGTTTCTGCAAGGGGTCTGGCGTATGCTGATCATTTTTAGGCTTCTGGCTAGGCAAGATTGGTTTTCCATCTTTCCAATTTGTATTGTAAGGATAATTTTTCAATCTAGGCTGCCTATCATTTCTATTATAGGATTGCTTTTCATTTCCTATACCCTTCTCTTGCTTAGCAACGGTTTTCTTTATGTCTTTCAGAGTATTGTAAACCTTTTCCCACTTTTCATCATCCTTAGGCTTTGCAACCGAAACCTTCTCAGTCTTATTCCTAGGATTTTTCAAAAGTGTAGGTTCTTCTCTCCTACCATACTTCCCAGAAGCTCTTTTGTTACTTTCAATATTTATAGCCACCCTAAATGCATCCCTCATAGTTTGAGGGTCCTTATCTATGAGGAGATAGGCCATTTTAGCATCAAAAGCATTGAAATATGTACTAAAACAAACATTTTCATCAAGCCTCAAAACCTAAAACAACTTATGCATTGCTTTCTGAAATCTTAAATTAAACTCTGTCATAGGCTCATTCAATGACTTCTTGATGTTATTAAATTCATTTAACATAAAACTAACATTAGTTTTATCAACATATTGCTCCTTGAAACACTTTTCAAACTCATCCCATGAACCAATACTAGCATTAGGTAGACCTCTATACCAATCCCTTGCATCTTCTACCAAAAATTGTACAAACAATTTCATTACAACATCTTCATGTTCTACCTCATAATCATTTAGCATATCCATAAAAGCTTTCAAGTGTTCCTCTGTTGTTACAACATTATTACTAGCAAACTTATTCATCTTTTCTCTCAAGTCAGTAGGGATAGGATTTGGATAACCAGGGATACCATCAAAGAATAATGGCCTATACCTTTCCAATTGTATAGGTCACTATTGAAATAATCCTTCATTCATCTGATGATCAACACCAAACCCTAAATCTTGTACTCTAGAACCATCCTGACTAGGATTTATAGATCTATTTGCATGAGTCTTCAGGCTAGAATTATTTATGGTGGGGTCTGGATTAGTTTTAGGACCGCCCTTTAAAACATCTTGGTGATTTGATGAGGTTGCAGCTTGTGTAACCTCATCCATGTTTGAAATCTTTAGGAAATTTATTTTCCTTTTCATTTATGCATTTGTGGCCTCAATTTCTGCTCTCTCCAACTCTTCTGCCAGAGCCTCACTCTCCTTCCTAGCTTTTTCTAAGGCAGATTTTGTTTGAAATGACACATGTGGCTGGAGATCTTGTTGAGAGGAATGAGGAGTAACCTTCTCTTTTATTTTAATCCCCTCAAATGTTTTCTTTCCCTTATCCACAACAGGTTTAGGGTTGGTATTACTTGGTTGAGACTTATCATGATTCAAGGGTTTTGGGTCGACAGGTTTTGGTTTTCCCTTATCCTCGCTGGGAGCTCCAAGGTTTTCTTTAGATACAGGTTTTGCTTCCTTATTAGCAACCTTCTTTACAACCGAACCCTCAGTACTTGGTTTAGGTTCTGCTTGGTTTAGAAGCTTCATTGTTGCCAACTGTCTCATCAACCTATCCCTTTCAATCACAACATCCCTCAACTCTTCTTCTCTTTCTTTTTTAGTCTACTTCCTGAGCTCAACTTGCTTTTGAATTTCCCGCCTCAAAGAATTAATGTCTCCAAAAACATCATCAGGGTTAGGAAAAATCACCTCAAAACATGATGTATCATCTAGGTCTATTAGATTGACCTCTTCCAGCACATGTTCAGGAAATAAAGGGCTTACATCATTTTCAGTAGGAGGAGGCACATCACTGGTGCATTCTTTGTGATGGCTTCGACTTCTACTCCTGCCTCTTCTCTTTTCAGCATATTTGATACTAATAAGCCCTTTATTCTGACATGTCACATTTTCTTGAACCGGTGTAGCAAATAATGAATAAAAAAATCCACAACTGTCGGATTCAGAATGCCTAGACACCTCTTCAAGATTCTCAGGGATAGGGTGTAAAACCCTACTTGTACCTTGGTGTATAGATTCCTGTGACGTGGGGGCAACATTAATAGATTTTGGTCTTTTCTTTATCTAGTCCTTCTTCTTCACTTTGGGAAGTTCACCTTCCAATCTCTGTTCTAGATGATTCTTCATGAATGACCTGGTGTTCTTCATTCTTTGTACTTGTCCAAAATTTCTTTCCACTTACAATAAACCTTTCAAAATAAAATGCACACTAGTGCAGAGACTTCAGAGTCACCACCCAATTTTCTTGGGAATACCAAATACCTAAAGAAACTCGGTAGAATATAAAAACCTTTGGAACCTCATACTGACAACACACAAAAGTGCTTCAAAACATAACTCTTTATGCTTATGAAAATAGAAGAAGCGGACAAATGTAACACAGAAATATGGGCTCAACCTTCAAATCACAGAAAAAATTATGAAAAAATCTATGCAAAATGGACAACCAACACACTGACAAGAAATATTTAAAATTAGCTCCCCAGTAGAGTCACCATTTTCTTGGTTTTTTTACACTATAACGAGGTTTGTCTTCTAATCTACCTATGGAATTGCCAATTCCAATTGAAGGAAGCTCGAAGGACCTGGACCAAGAGTTTAAAAGCCTCCTACACTTCGGGCTCTGCAAGACCCGGGAGGGTGATCCCTTAATGTGTTTACAACCTCTGCACCATTATTATAACCAACATTAACAATAGCAAATGATCTCACTTAATAGCTCAACACGACAAAATAATATCAACTAGAATTGGTTGTTCATAGACAATATCCACTATCTAGAGCATGAGATAACTAAACACAATCCATTGTATAAGATAGTCATTGATTTTCCATTTGTAGCAAGCTCTAGGAAAAGACAAACAAATACTGAACTACACTAATAATTACACTAATAATTACAACTTAGATCAGTGCCATATATCTATTGCAGGAGTCAAATTCATAAGCATCTAGAGTTAAGATATTTATAGACATGAGATTTAATACATCACATATAAGATCCCTGACAATATTGCATTACAATTTCATCAGTATGCATTCTAACCCAGACTACTTATCAAATCCTTATACAAAACATATCCGCCTATAATCCCATTCAAGCATTTTAATTGATTCCTTGAATTAAAGGTAAAATAGAATCATACACACCACAACAATGAGATGGATAAAACAACCCTTAGTTATTTCATTCAAAGTTAAGATATGCATGTAGAATGGAGAGACATGAGCTCGAATTTTTTCATTTTACCTAAAATGCTAGTAATGTTATACAACATTAATCCCCATGAACTCAAAACCTGTTATAGAATGACTCAAAACCTAAATTGCATTTCTCTAAAACCATCAGACTTTACAATTCGCTCTGCAACTTCACCTAGACTTGACAAAAAAGTCTAACTTGCTAACCCGTATTTCTAGCCTTGAAATCCTTCTTACAGAAAATGAAGGAGCAAACAAGCATCGGGCCAGAAAGTACACATGTCACCAGTCAATTGGAGCACCTGGTGATATTCCAAAATTTGTTACAACAGCCACCACCTTGAAAAATATTCTTGTTCATCATATCAACTAAGGAACGTTGATGCAAAAAACCACAAGAAAACCACACCGAGGATGCCATCAACACAAAAATGGAACCATTGCAACTGCAACATCAAATTTTCCATCTGTTAGTAATCCACTCTTTTTACTCTTCCTTAGTCAAATATTTAGTTACCCATTTCTGGTACTCTTCATTAGTTGGCCAGTCAAAATTAATTACCTCATCCACCTTGGTATTATAAGGTATGTATTTTACCACTACCTGATTCTCATCCCTTTCAAAAGATTCCAAAAATGAACTGGTACTAATGATTTTGTCCATATAGCTCACCAACAAATCATAGTCTGAATTATCACAAATTGAACTGATTTGATCATTGATGGCCTCACTTGCTTGATCCTGCCATTGTTGGAATAACCTGATTCCCCCCTGCTCATAAATTATATTAGGTAACAATGTGTTACCCCAATCATTGAAATTATTCACCAACTCCCTAATCTTCCTACTCAAATCATCCGCTAAGGTCTAAAAACCTTGCAATGATTTTACTAACACATGAGTAGGCTTTAATGATTGGGGCCTATTATTTATATAAAACCTTGAGGCCTTATACATGATATCCAGATCACTGGCCCTAGGGATCCAATTTTCAATTATTGGTATCACTACCTCCTAATCCATATAAATATTCTTTATTGCTGCTAATAGCAAAAAATATAAAGAATGTATAGATAGAAATTTACTATCAACCTTTTCATTTAAATGCCTCAAAATAGTAGTAACAATTTCATTTTAATTTAAGAGAGATCCCTCCTCACTTTTCTTTAATGATGCTTTCAATTCATCAACTTTTTGCAAGAGCTGCTTCTTTGTAGGATCGACAGAGCACTCTGTTTCTTCTTAAACTTCCTCTAAAGAAGGGGTGAGGGCAAGATTCTGACTAAGAGATCCTGGTGTGGAAATAATTGGAGAAGTAGGAGGCACTAACCTTGCTGTGGAAGGTAATGTACTGGTTCCTGGAGCACTTGATGTCTCCCTAATCTGCTTATACCTAAACCTTTCCACCTCAATTTTCAACTCAACATTTTTTTGTTGCATCTTGTTGTACGCTTCAATCAAAAGGTTATATTTTTCCATTAAGCTCTTCCTTTCAACTTCCTCCCTTTCTACAGTCTTTTGGGCCAATTTGGCCACATTCATAGTCAAACTAGTGGCCTCAGTGCTCTAGGTCTCTGAAGCTCTCTTTATTATCAATCCTCCTCTAAAATTTGGATTGATATCAGAAACATCTGGTTTTCTCCCCTGTGGGGCCAATGCCCAAATTTCCAAAGTTTCATATTCCTCATTCAAAGCAGAGTTTTGCAATGTTGCCTTGACCTCTTCTTCAAAGTCTTGAAAGGGATTCTTAGACTTCATAATAGCATTAAAAGCTACTACATCTGCAATGTCCCATTCAGGAAGAATGAACACACCAGCCTGACTCGCCAGTTTTCTTCCTTCTTAGGAGTGATGTTCTTGAATTCTTCCATTAATTCAGCTTTACCTCCTCATCATTCTCCTAGTCTGACCTGTCAGGCCTTAGTTGTCTTCTCTGCCTACATTTATCTTGATACTCTTCAAACTTCATCCTCCATACCAATTGCAAGAATATAGGAGTTTTTACAAATGTATTGTCATTTAGACACTCTTTGCATGCCTCCATTCTTGCATCTTGTACACTTTTACCTTTCATATCTAAATAAGTTAAAACTAATTCAGCTGGCCTAGGAGGGGACGACATACCAACTTGCATGTATTGATCAGTAACAATAATCTCATCCATGAAATCCTCTTGTGGTTGATCAATTCTTTGCCTCTTAATGCTTGGCTCAGATGGTGGTGATGAGGGATTGTCTTTCGGTGATGATTATAAATCAATAATTTTGATTGCCCTAGGGACTTTGAATTTTGGACTTGTTTGTGGAGGCACTTTCATAATATGTTTTCCTTTTCTGTCCACTTCTTCTTCATCACTGCTACTATCCTTTTTCCTCCTATAAATGGGCCACTTTTTGTAGGCTGATATGTTGGCCTTGTTTCAACTGGTCTGGCACCTTGCTCTTGTACACCCAGGCTCAATTCTAAATTTACCTTTTTTGTCCTCAATGTGCCCATAATCTCCTTAAAGTTCCCCATCATAAAATCAATTTTCTTATGGTGTGGACTGAACTCCAATAATGGATCATATTTAGGATCCATTTTGTGCACAATATCTAATAGCTTACTATAAGCTATCCATTTCTCCTTGTTCAACTCCTGTCTATTCAAATCAAATTTATTTCTAATCAAGTCTTCAGGGAAGTTGAACTCATGCAAAAATTTTCTAGCTTTTATTCTTTGTTTGAAAATAGCAAAGAAACCCTCAGGATAATGTTGTCGCTTTGGACCACATCTCAAATGGTAATCATCGAAGAATTTATCAAAATGTGTCCAGCCTCCTTTTGAAAATATAAAATCAGACACCACTATATAATATGGGAAAAATGTTCCCTTACCTCTTCTAGTGAGGTTGTTCTCATGAATACAACCTATCTGCCACATTACTTCTATAAACCCCACTCTTGGTTGCACATTGTATGGCAGTATATGAGGGGCTCCCTGAAAACCATAAACTCTCAAGACAATACTAACTGGGTATGGGATAATGTCACCCTAGTTATGGTAAACTTTCAATTCAGGCTTCCTCTCCTTTGGCCTGAGGAAATCATGTAATTCCTCAGGGATCCTAGGTATATTCACCATCAATCTAGCCCTTAATCTAGAAGCAAAAAAACTATCAAACTACACATAACTGGTACTTTCCTTATTACAAGATAAATCTACAGCCCATATCTGTACTGGCAATCTTTCTCCATCAACTGATTGCCTTAATTTCATCCTCTCAGAGAAAAAGTCATCATTCTTAAATTAAAACATATGCATCAACATAGAGTACCAAAATAATTGAATGTCGATATCATTGTTTTGCAGTTTTGACATCCCTTCATGCATCCTCTCAGCTAAGAAAGAAGCGAAGTCATAGGTCACAAAGGAGGTAGGGTGTTGTATTTGCACCCCCATGAATATATAAACAATGGGCATTACCGCACCAGGACTCCCTTCATGCATCCTCTCAGCTAAGAAAGAAGCAAAGTCATAGGTCACAAAGGAGGTAGGGTGTTGAATTTGCACCCCCATGAATATATAAACAATGGGCATTACCGCACCAGGACTGAAACCCAAAATCTGACACAAAGAATAGAAAGTATCTAGGAAATGGTTTGCAAAACAATATAATTTGAAAGGTTCTTGGTCACTAGGGCTGATATGAAATTTTGAACCTCCTGCCCTAGCCAAATGAGGTGGAAGCAACCTAGCTCTAAAAAGAGATTTTAGCTTTGCATACTCCTGCTTCATTTCCTCAAGATTGATAGGAACCAAGTCTTCACTCGATTCACTTAGGTCCAAAATCTGTTGAACCTCTTCTCTATTAACACTCAACATAACCTTTCCATCATTATCCCTGATTATCCATGTGACAGGGTCATATCTTGCAGCAACTGCCCTAAGCAGGTCTACATCAGGGAATACATTTGGTACCACCAGCTTCCCCATATCATACATTCATCCATTTGAAAAGGGGTGAGGAAAATTCCTTTGTCCATACCATAATATGAACAATTCCAAGCTAGTGAGGGCAACCCTAGCATCAGCAATGTTGGAGCAATTATATACTAACCCTTCCCCCAAGATTTTCCCTTGCATTAGGACCAATCCCTTCCTCCTATCATTCGTTGACAAGGGAAATTGGTCTAGGAAATCATTGTACAGGTTTCTTTTCAAATATTCAATCTAGTTAGAATGTTGCTTGGGTGGCGCCATCTCAGACAAAGTAGGTCTTCTTTTATAATGTTACACTTTAAGTAACTAGGGATAACTAGAGGGAGGAAATTACAGAAAAAAATACTACAATTTCTCACAATCTATAATCAAATTATAACCCTAACACGTTTATCAACAAAGTCACTGAAAAACACTACTAAACCTTTTCCAAATTCAAGTACAGAATGACTGTGTGGTACAAAAGATAAACTCACGGCTTTGTTCGCAGAAATCCCAAATTCTGGCTGCAAAGACTTGCAATTCCTCCTTCGACTCTAAGACTACTCTGCAAAATACTTGAATGCTTTGTGATACAAATTTAGCAGGAAAATTGATTTTATGTCGATCAAATCATGCCAACAAGTGTTTCATCCGCCATTAAAGCTCAATGGTGCGCTGCACAAATGGCTCCAACCAACATTTGATGCAAATTTAAATTTGAGCCATGGATTCTTCAGTTTGATCAAATCATTGATGACCATCTTCAAAACAGGCTGATATAATCACCAACACGACAATAAGGGGCACACCATATCATATGTTGTGAATGAAGTCCATGTGGCAGTTGCCCACGATATCACAATCCTACAACTTCTAGTCGCATGATGGTCGACAACAATTGATCCTGAACATCGGTGATCTCACTGCTTCAACATAGTTGCCAACCTTATCGTTAACCTTCGAGCAAATTTTCTATCAATATTATAACATATTCATTGATTTAGAACATGTGCATCTCGAGAAAACTTTAGTAATCTACCCCTTAATACATTTAAAACTAGCTAGTGTTTCTTTTACTCTTTAGGCTTCATCGGATGAGACATGTGGCACCCGCCCATGATATCATGATCCCACAATTTTTGATTGCACGATGGTGAGTGTCGTTGATCTTGAGCAGACAACACATCAATGGTTGCACAGATTTCATCCTTTAGAAAGGGCACATGGCACTCGCCCGTGATTTCTCAATCAACCCAAGCACCATTGCGGGATGATGGGGAATGACTCAAATCAAATGGTAGTTGGTCAACAATAGCACAAATTTTATCCCTCGGATAGGACACATGGCACCCGCCTGTGATTTTGCAATCCTTCAATTCCCTATTACGGGATGGCGGGCGCCATTGATATCTGTAGGAAATAGATCAACGACAGTGCTAATTCAACCCTTGCAAAATAAAACATTCATTAAAAGGAGAAGTGGGCATTACTAGGCGGATGACAAACAACAACATAAGTTGTTTTAAAAATGATGAAGCACGGGGTCATCCAAGACTTAGGGAAAAATAAAACCCAACGAAGGAGATAAAATTAAAAAAAAGGGGCCTGGCCTAGACGAGCCGATAAGACATAATTCATTTTAAAACCCTTCAAAAAAGGTAATGGTTAAAAAGATCCCAACCTAGGCGTAAAGTAAACATAAGGGTTTTACATATAGGCAAAGATAAAACCCCAACCTTAGGAATTTTCCAACACTATGAAAGACCAGAGACATAAGGCAAGGCATGAATGACAAACAAGGAGCAAAATTTTAAAGCTCCATCAAGTTGTTGGTCAAGCATATTTGGAATGTATATTTGTGGTATTTGTATGGGATCATGCACAAATTTATTTTGAACAATGTTTTGATTTGGGATGATGTTTAGATTTTGCATTGTAGGTTGGCATTGAAAATTGTTGTGATTGGGAAACACATTGCTTTGATTTAGGTATCCTTGATTTTGCATGGTGTTAACTTGACTTGGATCAATACATTGAGTTATTAACATATTGTTTGGACTTTGAACAACATTGGTATGATTCGCAAACATATCTATCCCATAGTTCACCAAGTGTGGATTTGATATGTTCATGTTTGGTAAGCTTGTATTTGGTATGTTCACATTTGGCATGTATTGACTTGATGGGATAATGTTATTTTGTTGAAAACTCATGTATTGATCATGTGGTTGATAGATTTGTAGGTTTTGAATTTGATTTAAATCTACCATAGGGAAAGGTATTCCAAAATTTAGATTGGGCATACTCACATTTGTTGTATCATTGAGGTTTGTAGGATATAAAGATCCCATGTATGGATTGTATAAATGCGAGTTTTGATAATCAATTGGAATTGTAAGACTTTGATAGTTTGGTTGATTTAGATCACTCATGATGTATGAATCAAGTTTATATTCCATGTTTTTCTTATGTTTTGACCTTGTTGACCTCTAAGGAATTTAGGACCAATGATGAGATGAAAGATGAAAGGGTGAGTGATATGAGTGTTTGAACTTTAAGAACTTTGGCCAATACTAGACTTAGGGTTTTATTTTAATGTTTTGATTGGATAATGAACTTTTAAATCCTAAGATGGACTTTTGATCTTTGGATAAACTTGTTTAAAGGATGATAATTTAACTAAATGTGTGAGAAAGGATGCATTCACACACACCTAATTAAACAAGGTGATTTTGATTTGGTTTAAATGATTTACCCAAGTCTAGTATAATGATGTTTCCAAATCTCTAAAAGTTGTTTGTGGGATGAAAATGATAAATGTTTTGGAATGGATGAAAATGTTTGGTTTGATCCTAAGTGAACCTAAGAAGAAATTTGTTTACTAGACCAAGATATTGAAGAACATGTCTTACCCTATGAGTAACTCAAACCAAAATACCAATGTTTTTATGGAAAACCATATGACCAAAAGATACCAAGCACATGTGTGGTGTTCAATTTGAGTTAATCTTGATTAATGACTTGCTTTTTACCACATCCATTTGTCTTGCTTAAATTTCAAACTAAATGTCTATGTCTTAGCTCTTTTTTATTACATAAGGTCCATTATGTGAAAGTCAGAGTCAAGCCCATTGTTTCCCTAGGTTGAATTTGAAGAGACTAAATTGAGATATGAGCCCAAGTATTTAGAAGCCTCTAAGGATAAAATCCCTAGGGAAAAGTGGTAATAATTGGACCCTTCAAAGATATTCACTCTTTCCAAAGGGTTTGAAATTTTGATGATTTGTTAAGTGTTTGTTTCAATGTTTGAGATCCAAGCAACGTGTTTAACTGACTTGCAAAATGCACAATCCTAGGCTGCAAAGATACTACTTATTGAGTCCCCACTCAAATTTCTCCAAACACTAAGACAAAGTGAACAACTAGAGATTTGGCGAAATTGGCTTCCCTCCGCGACACACACTTCTCGGGACCACCAAATCTGAAATCCTAAAGATCTAAAGATCCTAAGGATTTTCATGTTTCAACTTTGAATAGTAAATTGTGGGGTGGCTTCAGAATGGCCATTCCTGTACCAACAAGCATAAAGTTTTTTTGGTCACTAAACAATTGGTTTGTAGTAAGGGATTTCATTCAAGGTGGCCTTACACGCAGCAAGATTAACTCAAGATTATTTCAATCAAGAGGCCTCCTAGTCCCTTCCTAAGAAGATATTTTAACATATCACATGGATACTAAGGTGACACTTGTTAGTATGACACATCCGCACTTGTTACTTATGACTTTTGTCACACACATTATTTACATTGTGGCTTGAAAGAGCTTGGATTTAGCTTGTTTCCTCTTGGGTCATTCCCTCCTTTCGAAGTAGGGAGGAAAACCCTCTAAATATAGACAAAAACAAGGAAGTACATTTGTAGTTCGACCACCTGGATTGCATAAAACACAAGGAGGGAACACACATAATGTTTTTTCCTTACACTTGCATGGGGTTCATTTTTAGATCCAAATTGAAATATGTGGGTGATTTAGACAACCAATGTCAATGGAATGCTTTTGATTCTCAAGATCATCGAGTGGCGTGAGAGAAGTGCATACACATTCAAGTGACAATAATTGCAAAAATCATAAAACAATGAAGGCACAAGTTCTTTTTAATCCCCAAAATAGAGATGAGTTCATTTTAAGCACCAAAAGATAAGTGTGAATTTGTTTTGTTCAATTTTAGCCCACAAAGCAATGTTTTGTAGGTTCCTAATGTTCAATTTTAGTCCAACTTTGAAAAACTTGAGTTGATTGTTAATTTTAAGCCCAAAGTAATACTAGTTGGTCCTAAAACAAAAATCATAAAACAATGAAGGCACAAGTTCTTTTTAATCCCCAAAATAGAGATGAGTTCGTTTTAAGCACCAAAAGCTAAGTGTGAATTTGTTTTGTTCAATTTTAGCTCACAAAGCAATGTTTTGTAGGTTCCTAATGTTCAATTTTAGTCCAACTTTGAAAAACTTGAGTTGATTGTTAATTTTAAGCCCAAAGTAATACTAGTTGGTCCTAAAACAAAAAATGAAAAAAAGAATTAGAAATTCTAAGCTATTACAATAAGTATTAAAAAATGCTTTTAGTTTTCCAACTCAATCTTCTTCCTCTTCCTGCAAAGGAAACATTGGGCAACAAAGGTGACACTCTACAAACTAACAAAGGTGGTGCTAAATGCATAGGAAACGCTCTGGTGAGATGCAAAGGTGATGCTCTATAGTAGACAGAGAGCACAAATGTGACAATGTAGAAAGTAGAGGTGGCAGTATGTCAGAAAGCAAAAATTAAGCAGAAAATCTGAGTAGACAAAAGTGATGCTATTGCAAAGGCAACGTGATAGGAACGTTCAAAGGAAACGTGACGTGATAGAAGCAACACTGGAAACAAAGGTGGGCTTTGCATGCAAGCAAAGGAAAAACTATATAGAGCAAAGGAAGCATCACCCACTTGTAGCTGCAAAAAATGGTATTATTTTCAAGTTGAATTGTCAAAATAAAAAAGGTTATCCCTCCTTCTAGTGCCAAAATGTGAACACCAAATATGCAATTTGCTAACACAATACCAAAAAACACTAGTTAATCATATTAGAAACACAAATCAAGTATTCCCTATGAGATTCTTAGTGAAATCAAGATGAAAACATGAAAATGAGAGCATAAACAAGCTAAATGATAACATGTAATCAATTAAAACCACTAAAGTTCCATCCCATAGGGGGATTGGTAATACTTTGATGTGGAAAGAAGCCCTTTCCCAATCCCTTTGATAAGCTCCAATGATGTAGTTGATTCCAAGTACCTAATATGATGAAACAAGCCCAAAATATGATGAAAATGGTGAATGTTATGAGTGAAAATGCCTATAGTAAGAATGTTTCAAGTTTTGGATCCATATTGTGTAGAGGAAGCGTCTACTTATAGGACTCAAGGGTTGAAAAATGAGAGAAATTGGTGAATGTGGGATAAAAGGGAAGACTTGTCACATTTCTATTGGATGAGGGTGGAGCACATTTTGGGGAATGTGTAGAGTAAAGGAGATGTAAGAGAGATTAATGCATATGGTTGAGGATTTGAAAGGTTGTAAGAAAAAGTAAATGAATATGGTTGAAGATGTAATAGAATGTTGTTGAGAGTGTAAGAGAATTTAAGTGACAAGATGGCATGTAAGAGGGAGTAAATGTCTTTGTAAGAGGTATTTATGGATGTGTAAGAGGCTTTTTAAAACCTTTGGAGGGAAATTGAATGAAGGGGTGGTTGGGAGGAATATTATTAGGAATATGCTATTGTGAGGATAAATAAGGTAATTAGATAATTAAAAGAAATGAATTTCATGTGCAACCTAGTTAGTTGACCATGAGTTAATTTAACTCTTGGGGAGTTAAATTTTAGATAAATGGATAATGAGGATTATAAAGTGATTTAGAGTCAATTAATTCAGAATTAATCAACTTGAGTGGTTAGGGTCTGATTTATGACATTTGATTTTAAATAATTGGATTTATTTAACCAAATGAGATGACTTAGGGGGATTTAATTAAATGATTTGTTTTAATTAAATATGATGAACATTAGTCAAAAGAAAGGTGAATTAATCTAATAAAGTTAACTATTTGATTAATAGTAGAAATTGATGAATTTAACTAAATAATAATGATTATTTAATTAATTTATTAGTGCAAAAGTGATTTAAGAAGAAGTCATGTTAATTAACTAGAATCAAATGTATAATATCAATTAGGATTATTTGCATGTCTATAAATATAATATATATATTATATATCACGCTTTAATATTTAAACACATATATTCACAATTTCTATTGATCAACATATATACACAAAGTATATATATGTGTATGTCCCTTTTGTCTGATCGATATTCCCATGCATATGGGTAATTCGTCCATGAACATGTGTAGATACATATATCTATGTTTACTCATGCACATATTTACTCATGTGTATGAGTTTATTGTAGATACATATATATACATTTACATATATATATCATTGATTTAAATATAAACACATAAGGAAAAACTCACACAAGACAAAAGACTCAATCACATAACCTAAGTTCAAAACATTCACCAACAAGATCATAAAGTCCTTTAAACCACACTCAAGCAAAGCTAAGGATAACTTAGCATTTCCCAAACTATTGACTCAACATCACTAAACTAGAGATGAGTGTGTGAAAGCTCAATTAGGCTCATTTAGGGTTACCAGACCAAGTTCTTCTCCCTAGTGATACTTCCCCTCTCTTCCAGAGGATTGAATCTATCCCTGCATCCAACTTAGTATATTACAATAGTAGTTAGTTGAATCAATTACAACCATTTGCATCATATATTTCATAAACAAAATCATTTTATAACATCAATTTAAATTATTCATTTATTATATTTCCAAAATACATAAAGCATTAATACATACATTTAAAGCATTTTCACTCAACTAGGTAAAAGTAAATAAGTAATAGCACAATGGGGTGTAATAGGATTTATTGCAACATGGCAAGGTTTCATGTCACAATCATGTATTTATTGCAAATCATATTGTCAAGATTTGTTTGATGGTATTCCTTTCAATTTCTTCCATCAATGTATATATTTCATCTAATTTTTCTCACTAAAGCAATAATTATAGTGTAAATATAAAATTTTAAGTTAGAATTGTATATCCTTCTATATTTCTTTAATATTTTTTAAAATAGTTATAATAGTTTTGCAAATGTGATTTTGCTAGGTTTTTAATCAAGCATAATAATTTGAGGTAAAACTCCTATGCTCTTGAAATTTGTAAAATCATTGATAGTATTGAGTTAGGATTTCCATTAGCTCTAAATAACTTTTTTTGGCTTTGGGAAATTGTTGAAACTCAAAAATAAATAAGAATATGGTGGTGGTAAGTTTTGGGACTTTGATAAATTGTTCTAGGTATCCCTCTCATTCTATGGCTACATTGGACCTACAAATTTCCCTTGTAAATTCTTTGAATCCCTATAAATATGTTGGGATAAAGAATTTCCCTTTTCTTGGGCTATGTTCTCTTCATGATAAAAATATATTTTCTAATTTGGTTAATGGGGTGGTTTCACCAAGTGCAGGTAGTGTTTCACTCATGAAATCACAAAGTGACTTCTAATATTGGTTTTTCTCAACCAATGACATCTAGTTCCAACCTTGTCAAAGTTTTATCAAACACTTAATAGGTTACAATTTTTACTAGAGTTCACTATTAATAACACTAAAAAAATTCCAACTACAATGTTTAGGAAGGAAGTGGCTCAATAAGAATAGTGGCTCATGCAAATTCTTAATTTATAAATTTCAGAACTTCTAGCTTAGTATAATAAAGCTACACAAATAGATGTATGTTCATTACAACCCTTTGGTTAAAGAGGACATCCTTATATATGTTACACCCCATCTTGTTATTACCAATTTACTTTTACCTTCACAGGTAAATAGGATGGTAAATGCAATCATGATTTTGATGTGATTAATGGGATACTAGAATATGTATTATGTGAAAGTGTTGATAAATGCTTTGAAAGAGTAATTATGTTTACATTGGTGATGAACATGTATTGATATATGAATATGCTTAAGTTTATGATGCATATGGATTTATTATGAATGTCTAACTACCATTTCAAATGTGCTAAGTTGGTTGCAGGGATAGGTTCATTCCTCCATGCAGAGGGGAAGTATCACTTAGGAGAAGTGATTGGTCGGATAAACCTCAATGAATCCTATTTGAGCTTACACACACTCACAATAGAATGGTTGAGTCAAGTTACTATGTTGGGAATTGGTAAGTCATCCTTAGAATGATGTGTTTGCATTAGTAAGGGTCATGATTACTGTTGAACATGTGCTTTGGTGATGTTTATATGTTTGAGCTTGTGAGTTCTTCCTTATGTTACTATATTTGATTGTGTGGTCGAATGAGTATTTGGGAAATAAGCATATATGCATATATATACATATGTCAACATACACAAACATTGGATATAATAGGATGTCCATACGAGTATGACAACATATGTATAGATATACATATGTGTGTATAGATATGTCATTATAAATATAGTTGCATGGTCATAATCATTTATGATATCGAATGGATTATTTGACTATTAATCGCTATAGAATATACATATGTCATGTATACACACACACATACACACACACACATATATATGCACACATAAGTGTTAATACTTATTAGAGAAGTGTATATATAATATATATATGTACATGTGTTTGTATATATGCATGTGTTATTATTGTGAATATATCACTTAGTCGTAATCGTTCAATTATTGAATGGATTATTGCTTTGAACGATATGAATATATATGTGATTGGATATATATATATATAATATGTTATTAATATTATTATGTGAATATTAACTCTGTTTTATTTCATTCATATATCAAATATATACATTTTTGATTTTCAAATATATATATATACATATATATACATATACATATACATATATATATGATTTAGTGTTAATGCTAAATACTGACATATATATATATATATATATATATATATATATATATATATATGTTATGCCTTGAGGGTAATGCATATAAGTATGAGCATATACACAATGGTGATTATATTTTATAAACCAAGGGATGAATTTATATGGGAGTATATATAAATTATAAGGGATATTATACTATACAAATATATGGGCACATAAAGAAGAATATGCTTTCCATTGCATAGATAATTAAGGATGATTTATAAGTATTATATTGAGGCTGACTTATTATGTAGTGCCTCTTTGTGACTCACCCTATTTGTGTTGTTGTGATGTTCTAGCTCGCTGTGAGTCTGGTATTACTTGGTATTTGGCCGATCAGTGTTAAGATAAAGTTATTAAAGTTAAAGTCATTTTAATAATTAAATAAATACTTTTATATTATCAGAGGTCATGATAAATATAAAATAATAAATATCGTAATGAATTTAGCTATTGATAATAAAGAATAAACAAATTATTCAAAATAATTAATTAGTTATTAAATTCAAGACGTAATTAAATGCATTTACATGCATGAGTGTTTTATTTGGAAATAGATTTCTTGCATGGAAGGAATATCTTTAATTGTTTGCCAATTATAACTATTGCATGGATGCGAATCAGAAAATCATTGATAGTTTATCTTGGCTTTGACACATTTTTAGGCATGCTTGGTAACCCTTGCATGGGGGAAGAAAACAAAATTGTTATCTCTACCTTCTGGGAAGGGGGAGGCTTTGGGGGTTGTCTGAGAACGTCCTCATAATCTCTAAGCATTCACCTAATACAATTGACAAGATGCTTGGGTTTCACGGTGTGTTGACTAAAGGAAATCATGTATTCAGATATCTGTGCCATTCTGAGGATCACATACAACACTTCCGATCTTCCACCGACAATAGGAATCGTTTATTTCCCAGGTCTAAACATTATACCTTGTTTATATGATGAATTTCTTAATCCTTCTTGATATCTTTATTATTTCCTCCCTATGTGAAAATATTGGCCATGCCTCTAGGATTTACTCTGTCAAATTAATCTTTATATCTTTCTTGAGTATTGAGGTCTTTATTGTAGTCATGGGATCATCTATTTGTTACCATTCTTGGTCGTCTAAACCACTCCATTATGAATAAAACCTTCTAAACTACTCATGAATTTTGAGAGAATTCCATAGCTCTGTGGGAACACTCACTCTTGCTAATGTTAGCTATATATTATAATTGAAGAAGGCCGTCTTCTCCCACTGTTTGAGTCCCATTTTATAGATAGCGAGTTCTAGTTAGTATAGGATTATGAATACAATCACTAAATGTCTGAGATATCCATCCATTGAGTAATAGTTGTACCATGTGAGCTTAGTATTCAAATCCAATAGACATTGGTCTCCATCTCCTAAGCTAAGTCGAGTGTGTTGAGTTTCGCCATATTCTTAGTCTCGCGACTTCTGTCAACCTAATGTTACCATTTTCACTAATTTGTGGTTGTCATGTGTAACCTACGGTGCTATCCGTTTAAAGTATGTTGTTAGGGTAGTGATATTGCAGCTAGTATAGTTGTGCAAATGAATCCTTCGTTAATTCCCTTTCTGCATGCAGTTGCTAACATAAGGAATTTTTAACATTGAGTACTGTATGTTCTCCTTCGTGGGTGTAGGGGTTTAATTCTACTAACCTCCCTCAGATCGATAGCTTAGGGTTTGAGTTATGGCCCTTAAGGATATAACATATTAGGTGATTTTTAATGTTCTTTTCACAATTAAAAACTTATACATTGGGATATAGTGCATTTCAAGTGACTGTTTTTAGGCAATTTCCATTGATATCGTTTATTTCCAACTTATCAGTTATTAGAGTATATTGTTTGAAACAAGGCCGGATATCCCATCCATTGGATCATATATATATATTCCTCTCATATCATGCGTTGTTCTTACTGCAAGTAAATCAACATAGGGTTATATGTTGGGCATCATTCTAAGAATTACAAAATTATATCATGTTAGTCTTCACAATATTTGTATGTTAAAAGTCATGTATAGTTGGGAAATTCAGGTCTTTGTAGTGTTCACCCATATTATAGACTAAGTATCATCTTGAAATGTGCAAACCTTGCAACGAGGCACCTTCATCTTTTCATTTACCATCATAGTTATACTATTCCAAATAAACTAGCAAACATTGTTCAAGTTGAGGATTAATATTTTGATTCATGCATTTCAAAATTGGTTTAGAAAAAATAAATTTAGGTGGTTTAAAACTTATACAAAACTGGATAGTATGAACAACTATCATACAATTACATGAACATCATCTTCATCTGCTTGGGCGGGCTGAACATGGTGTATGCACATTAACATAATGACCATGACAATTGTAATTCGTGTGGGAGTCTCCATGTTTGTATAAAATGTGAAGAGAGGTGCTAAAGAAATCCAACTTAAAATCACGCTATATCAACTTTAGTGTAGTTTTAAATATACTTAAACCACCATATTATATTAATTATGCCACAACATATGTGCCAATGTCAAATCAAGTCCCACGTGTGATGATGAGAAGGTCGATCTATGTCCAAAAAGTGATGAATGAACATGTGTGAGCCAATGGAGACCAAGTGCTCCATGAACTAATCTCATATAATTTGCGGGTGCTGGCAAGAAGTTGAGTCCACTTTTTGGCCAAAAAGTGGAAGTGTATGAAATCCATATTTTGACCTAAATTATCATATTTTTCTAAATCCTTTTGGGAAAAGATTTGTGACTCATTGAAGCTTGTTTTCGATATTTTTTTGTAATTTTTTATTGAATTTTTTTTTTTGTTAAATTTTTGTTAGGCATATTTGTCGTTTTGAAAAATAGTCGTGTACAACACGCATAAGATGACCTAAACTTATCATTTTTTGATTTTTTTTTTTTAAATTGAAAAGAATTGTTTGAAGTTTGTTCTCATGCAATCTGTTCGTCAAAATGTTATGTTGATCAAAAGTTATTAAAATACTAAAAAAATTGATAATTCAAGTTTATGGATTAGTTTAATTAGAAATTAATTGAAAAATAGAAAAATTAATCAAATTATATAAAAAAATTACATATTTGGAATCTGCACTGTCTCATCTATAATGGGTTTTAATTTCGTAAAAAAATTCTACAAAATAGGTCTTCAGACATATGTCCAAAGTCACTATTTTCCCGTGACATTAACAGGACCTTCAAGTTGTAGGTCAAACTAGCTCCAAAACTTAGGTTCGAGTCCCCAAGCAATTTCCCGAACAAAAAAAAAGCCAAAAACCCGCCCAAATATTCATAATTTAAAAAACGAGATCCCGTTTCATAAAAAAATATTTTTTATGGTTCTATGAAACGGGATCCCATTTTGAAAATTACCAAAACGGAAAGTTTTCAAAACCCATTTTGAAAACTTTAAAATGGAAATTTTTCGTAATTAGTTTCAAAATGGAAAGTCTTCAAAACGAGATCCCGCTTTTGAAATCTTTCCATTTTGAAATTTTTTTTGGAAAAATTTCAAAAACGGATCCGCTTTGAAATTTTTCCAAAAACGGAAATTTTCAAAAATAGGATCCCATTTTTTAAATTTAGGCTTGAAATTCCGAAGCTAAACGGGATCCCACTTTTTAAAAACAAGATCCCGTTTATTAAAACGCGGGATCCCGTTTTTTGCAAGTCGATTTCATTTTTTTGCCTAAGGCAAAAACTTCCATGTTTCATGGACTCATCTTCTTACATTTACCCTTGCAGCAAAAACTTATACATAATATGTCGATATCTTAAGAAAATAGGCATCACAATATATCACCATGGATCTTGTAATGAGTCTATCATTCATAAAACAGTAAATCACATTCATTGTATACATAATCTATAGTTAAAAGCTCAATATCCTCTTATTACAAATATATGTAATATGTTCGTGTATAGGAGTGAATTTGCACCCCTTGTGCAAATTCCCCTTTTTTCCTTCTCCACTTTAGAAAAACCAAGTTCAGAGGCTTACTTCCACATAAGTCCACTGCTTGCACCCCACTTGGCACCTGTTTTGAGTGTTAGTGGAGGCGTTTATGTCGGTGATGCCCGTGCGATGCACAGATGTTTGCGTAGCATGCCTACGTCCCTGGTAGATTCCTGCAGCTGAACCTGTAGAGGCATTACACTTCTCATTGGGAGTCAAGTTGTAACGCCCTCTTCAGACAACCGACCCAAATATGGCCATTTTTCTCCATCTTCTCTCATATTCACTCCTTCAGCAAGCATTTCATCTTCTACAATCTTCTTCACAAGTTCAAGCATTCAACTTCACACTCTTGCACTCACTCTTAAGCATTCTAGCAGTACCTTTGCACCTCATTGCAACCAATTCATCACTCTGGACATCACTTCGATAGAGCAAGTTGGGACAAACACCATTGTATTAGAGGCTTGAGTACTCTCATTTTCTCCCCAAGCAGCCTTGAGTGCTCTTGGTGGAGGTGGTAAGCTCTCTTTCCTCTTCTCTATCACTTGGTTGAGTTAGCACATTTACTGTTTTGTAGTGCTTTAGTGCTCTTTACTATATTGTTTTCTTTATCTCGCTTTCTTGGTTGTCCATGGAGTTGGAAACACCTAAATGGGGGTTTGATTGAGGCAGACCCCTATACAACCACCCAACAATTTTCTCTCTCCTATGTGTAGGTGAACGTGCTTTTGAGGAGCTAGCTAGCAAATGGGCTCTTCTACGAAATCATCTTCATCACCTGAGCTTTGGTATATTTTCTTTATCACATTCGTTTGTACTTATCCTATTTCATAGTGTTGCTTTGTTCTTTTAGGAGTCGCTAGCTAGGTTGCTAGCTTATTTTTTGATAGTTCACGTTGTACTTTCGGTCCTCTGGTCATACAGACACTAGTGTACCTGAGAGATGCTAGCGTGTTGTGCTGTCATCCTGAAACTGTGCTTTCATCCTCAGACAAAGAGCTATTCAAGATATAGTGTTGAGCTTGAAAACCAGCTCACCTAGCCTCATTTCAAATCTTAGGATTGCAGAGTGGTTGGAGGACTTTATAGTCCTCATCATTCTCATCCTCATATCCTAACACCCTGTTTATCTGAGGTAAGTTAGGGAAACCTTTTGCATCTTGGCCCTTCATGACCTGGGGTCTTGCATGTGGTGGTCCCCCTCTCTTACAGTTTTGGTGAACTCGACATGAACTGACATCTTTTCATCCGTTGGTGTTGAGACTTCTCTCATATACTTCGTGATTGTTGTGTTCTTGAGTGTTGTGAAGGTTTATGAGCATCACAACCTAGTCGAAAACTTTCGGGTATATCGTTAGGAGAAGTATATGACACCTCCCAATGGAAAGGACAAAAGGTCTTTATTGGGTTATCTACAGGCCTTTTCTCTAGTCCCACCATTGGTCTAGCTATGCAAGAGCAGTTGTCAAGGAATGAGATGAGATTTGTTGATGAAATCGATCACGTTCCCACTCCCCTTGCATCTCCCACACCATCATCGATAGATGAGCATGAGGCTATTCAAATTCCTATAGAGTACATCTCTTCCCTCGCCAAAGGGCTAGGTGACTTAGAAGATCACTTGGAAAGAGATTCAAAGATGGCTAGAGCCGCTTGGGTTGTTAGCGAGTTAAAACATATGATGGGTAAAGATCGAATAGGTATAAAACTTCTAAATAGCCTCCTTGATCTCGCCGAAGCGTGCACTCCTTCAAAAAATCCTAGCTTTGCACAAGGAGTCACTTTCGAAGAGTGTGAAGGATAGTTAGGAGTATTGATGCATCCCACATCTATATACATGGCCAATGTGGTCCCTTCTATCTGTATCCTTGATGTCTTCGAACAACCTAAAACTATCAAAGTAAAAAAAGTCCCCTTGGGCTTTAGCTTCACCCCCCTATCACCTCTAGTGGTGGAGGCTTTGGCCGGATGAGTGGTGGGGGCTTTGGTAGTGGTGGTGGATTTGGTAGCAGAGGTGGTGTTGGTGGAGGTGGCTTCAATGGAGGTCATGGTGGTGGTTCCGCTATGCTAGTGGTTCTAGCAGAAGTCACACTGGTGGTGGTTCTGGAGGTGGCTTTGGCGGTGGCTCTAGAGGAGGTTCCTCTAGCCCTCTATCTTCTAATGACCCCATTTTGAACACTCTTCTTTAGAATATGGGTAAGATGTACAGCCAATTAGCGAGTCTTTCCCAAGCCTCTGCCCAACCTATCTTTCAGCGTATCTTCCAACACAACCCATTGTCAGTTGCGACCTTAAACACTCCCTTCCTCGAAGGAATGGAGATCCCTAAGTTTGAAAAGTATGGTGGTAAAGGTGATCCATAGACTAATGTGTCTGCCTTTAACACCCTATGCACATAATTCTTCCATCACGATGCGTTGATGGCCAAACTGTTTCCTCAATCTCTCAAGAACACAATGCTTGAGTGGTACTGTTCCTTGCCTGACAATTCCATTTTTTTATTTGACCAACTCGTAAATCAATTCCTTAGACAATTTCAAGCAAACATCAAGTCGAAGATGACCTTTTCAAATCTTGTCTGATGTAAACAAGGAGATAACGAAAAAAATAATTGATTTCATAACACGCTACCAAGTACACCTTTCACAAATCTCGTATCAGCTGGCTGATTATGATGTGAAGAAGGTATTAATAGGGAACTTACAAAGGCCTTGGCAAGAGAAGTTCATCCTTATGAAATACCCTTCTTTCGCTCAATTTTGTGCAGCCTTACTAGAATACCAACAAACGGTTGTTCAATTTGAGGGATCCTCCTCGTGCTCTAGTTCTAAGGGAAAGTCCATTGCATCAATCTCTAGGAAAGGTAATTTTGTTATGAATGTGGTTGTCGCTACTGACAACAACGGCCTCAGGCATAACTGAAAGTTCACAAAGTTATTGGCATCGTATTCTTCTATCTTGCATAAGTTTTTGAAGGATGAAATCATAACTTTGTCGAGTCCTGACCCTGTTAAGGAACCTTACCCTAATTGGCATGATGGGAACACTTATTGTTAGTACCATCAGGTTAATGAGCATGATATCAAATGTTGTATGCAACTGCATCATGAGATACAAGATTGCATCAAGGATGGTACCATTTGCCTCGATGGGAGTAAAAAAAGCTAACAAATCAGCAGCAAAAGCTAATAGTGAGTTGCAGATATACACAAACCCATTTTCATCACACTCTACTAACATGATTGTGGATCCCACTAATTTTTCTACTCAACCCAGGGCCTATGTTAACATGTTCATGGTAACTTCCACTACTCCACTTACACCCAGTTCACTGAACATTACATTCACATCACAAGATTTTCCCTTAAATAATAAACCTTCGCCTCTCTACAATCTTGCTCGTATCAATGGTAACATTGTGATAGGAGTCTTGATAGATCTCACGAGCCGTGTGAATGTTATTACTAAAGAAACATTAGTACTAAATTCATTACAAAAGGAAGAATATGAAGAAACAAAATCAACCATCTATATGCACGATGGTATGTGCCTTGAACCCCACGACTAGATAACTTTTCCCATCCTGGTTGGACCCAGGGATGATGACATAAGTTTTGATGTTATCCCAAAGTCAGATCTGTTTAGGCTGAAGCTAGGCATACCCTAGCTAGGTTCCATGAATGGAATTGACTTCGTCATTCACAAATGTTTAAAATTCTCCCATGAAGGTGTCGTGCATGTAGTGCATGACATTGGATACCAACCCTTAGTGTCTCATGGTGGATATCCATTGGATCACTTTTGGCCCTCCCTAGTTGGTCTGCTTCCTCTTAGAATGGACCTACTTTACAAGAATTATGTAAAGTATAAAACTGGGGGGCCAAGGATAGCCGAAACTGACCCTTCCAGTAATAAAATAATTAGTTGCCTCCCTTTTCCAAGAGGAAAAAGAGAAGCCTGTACCCACTGCTCCCTCCTCCCAGAAAGGATGTGAGAAGTCCACACCAGCTCCCTCTCCCTCCCGTAAAGGTAAAAAGAAGGTTGCCTTCTCCCGGACTGCCTCATCCTCTCCCCTTTCTTGGGAAGAGTATTGGATGATTCAACCTAACGGTTATCCACTAAGTCTAATGATTCCTCCTTGGTGTAGGACCAAGCTTAGGATCGTGGATCTCCCTAATGAATACCACGGACCGTGGTACTACTTATACAGTAGAAAGAAAGGTTCTCGAAGGGAATTTGATCCACGGCCTCTTACCGCTTTTGCTCCTAAAGCAATGAAAGAGAAGAGGCCCACTGCTAAGGCCCTTGATTTGACTCCCCCTACTACTTCTCAACCTATTCCTCCTACTCCCATTTAGGAATTTGTTCCTCCACTGAAAATGACTGTAGCAGACATTCCCATGGTTGAGAAGGAGCCTTTTGTTCCTTTGAAGCCTCTGGTCTATAGTTTGAAGATTCGTAAAAACCATCTTACGTGCGAGCGCAAGCATCAATGAAAGGTTCTTCTGGCTGAGTAGGTCATTTTGCAAAGGAAGGAGGAAGAGACGACGAATCCTGCTTCAAGGCCTCCTACAATGTCTTCCTCTCCCCTTCCTTATGCTTCTCTTCAGTTTAGCTCTGCACCTCGGCTTCCATTGCGAGTATGAATGTGCCTAACCCCAAGGGGGTATAGGTGTTCATCACTTCTTCAATGGAGCTACCTTTGTTGATGTCTATTCCAGTATCCAACCTTTCCCAAATCCCGTGGATATGATTAATACTTTGGTTGTATCGGCTGTTGTTCTTTCCTCCTCTTCCTCCGCACCTCTAGCCTTGTTTGTGCGGAATTCATCTCCTCCAATGAAGTGAAAGGTGGAGTGTGGTCCTTCTAGCAAAGAAGGACGTAAGAGGAGCCCGCCTCCTTTACAAGGTGGCCCCATGTTGACTTGTTTTGTCTTAGTGATGGAACCAGTCCCAACTTCCCCTGAGTTTGTCACCACTCCTGAGTCATTCGGTGAGCCTAGCAGTGAATCTCAAGTACAACCTGCCCTGTCCACTGAAGTAAGACACAACGCTCTTGTGGGGTGCATGTTTAACTCTGTGGATGAAGTCTTGGCCTTGTCAGTGATCTTCGTGAAGTTGCTGACCGTAGCTCCACAAGAGCTTGGTGAAGAAGACCTTGCAGGGCCTTCTTCCTTTGCCCTTGTTGTGGGAGCGTTGGATGCTCTTCTTCTTAACATCCCACCACTATAGGCTCTTCCTTATTCCCCCTATGATGACCTAGAGTGGGAAGTGGATGACCTCTTGGTCAATCAGTGTTAGGAGGAGACCTCCTCTTGATCTTGAGTGTGTGTGTTTTGTGATATGTTCCCCTGTGATCATGCTATGTGTGCCTGGGTGACCCTCGTCACCCTTGTTGGTGCTTGGATATAGTTTTGGTTTTTGTGTTGTAAACCTTCTTCTATTTGTATCATCATTCTTCCATGTTTGTACTTGATTTTTGGTAAATTGGGGATGATGCAAAGTGTTGGGGGCATTTAAGCCTCCCTTCATGTTGACCCCATATACATCCAAATTTGACCACTCCCACATGGTCAAATCCATCTCCTTTATTCATCTATTTCATCGATATTAATTAAATGACCTATTTAATTAATATTTCCACTTTTCTTAAGGTTCCTAAAGTATTTAATTTAATAATTAAATACTTTACCTTTCATCCTTTCCTCTCTAAAATAAATAAATGTATCAATTTATTTAATTTAGTCATTTATCCTTTTTGAATTTAAATCAATTTTAAATTCCCTCTTTTATCTCTCCTTGTCACATCCTCCATAATCTTCTTCTAATCTAGATTAGTCCATGATTAGGATGTGCACACCTTTAATCAAGATTAATGTCACATCCTCCATATTTGGCCACTTGTCTCTAATCCTTCATTAATCTTCTTAATTACCTATTTGCACAACCTTAATCTAATCACATGCCATCTTTGGTATGTCCTCCAAGTCAACCTTTCATAAGTGATTTCCATTTTAAGCCTTGACCTCTTCCCCATGTGAATTAAAAATTCACATTTATTCATTCAATGCATTTCTCTTCCCCATGCAAATTGGGAAATTTTAAATTCTCTCTTTTCACATCAATCACATGGGACAAGGACCTTGTCTTATCCCCAAGGTACTCCCCAATCATGTGAATTTAAAATTCACATTTATTCTACCAGCAACTTCTCTCATCCCCATGATAAGAGAGGACTTTCTAAAATTCCTCACTTGTCACCATCATCCTCATATGGGGACAAGAACTTCCTTTTTGAGAAAATCTCCCCTAATCCCAAGGTACTTGCAAGTACCTCCACCTCACATGTCCTCTCTCCACATCACCTGTCATTGTGACACTCCTTTTCCACATGGCAGGATGTGAGGGCTTGTGAGTCTTCAACTCACCACAACCCTCCATCTTGTCCATGTTGGCTAAATCCTAGCCATTGAATCCTCTAGAGACTCTTCCTTTAAAATGGAATATTTTCTCTCATTTTCATTCATTCACATCCCAACAATATAGCATTCTAGTCTCAAGCACTTGCATACTTGCCTTAATCCACCATTATTGAACTATTGAAGCTCATCTTGCACTCATTTTTGGACACTTAGCAAAATACCCGTTTGAACCATTTGAATCCTCATTGCATCCTCATCATTTTGCATCCCTTTTCATCATATTTTCCAACCAAAAGGATCACTTGGACAAGGTATAATATGTTGTTTATCTTTATTTTGTTCAAGTCAACTTAGGCTAATCTCGAAGTTTTGTTGTGTTGTTTTCCCCTTTGCATTTCTTTATGTTTTGCACCTTTTAGGTTTAGTAAATAATGTTGCATCATAGACCCAATTTTTTTATTTTTACTTTGTTTTCCATGCATTCTTCTTGATTTGGTTGGGGATTGATGATCTTTCACCTTGCACTATGGTTACCTATTATTCATATGAGCTTGGATAGATCTGACCCCACTAAACCGGATTCCCCTATGCCCTTTGTTTGTGTTGTTCTTCCTCTCTTTTGCTTTCTCTTTCTCGTTTTCTCTTATTTGCTTGAGTTGTCCCTCTCATGTGTGGCAATTCCTTTCTTTAACATTTCAATTTTCAGAAAACACATTCGTTGCCAATGAATCTTGTCTCAAAAATTCTTACAAATATTCCTTTTTGAACACAACATTCAGAATTAGGGATCCTTTTGAAAGAACTTAAGTATTTTTCCCCCGAGGTGAAATGGCTATAACCTTCCCCTCATGTGGGGAAATTCACTTCCTTTATAAGGAGATCCCTTGATGATGGATCAATCTGAGAAAGGAAACATCTACTTTTGAACTCTGTGTCCCTTGAGTGGACCCCCCTTCTTCACGGCAGGTTCTCAAGGGACCCCCTTTGAAAGATATTATCTTGAATGAAATTATTTGCATCTAGCTTGGGGGTAGCCTGACTATACCTCACTTTTCAAATAGTGCATCCCTTGAGTGGACCCCTCTTCTTTTGAAGGGTTACCGAGGGACCCCTTTGAAAGTCTTCCAAATTATCAACAGTCCATGCAATTGTCCGCTTACTCACCTACTTGGCCGCTTCCTGACTCTATAGAGTCCACTTTCTCAGGTTTCCTCCATGTGAGAGTTCTTGGGGGAAACCTCCCTATAGACCTAAGAGCTTGTGGAGCGCTTCCTTTGGGTTTCCTCCATGCTAGAGTTTTTGGGGGACACCTTCCTTGCAGGTCTACGCGCTTGTAAGGTGCTTGCTTCATGGGGTATCCTTCATGTTAGAGTTTTTGGGGAACACCTTCCTTGTAGGTCTCCAGGCCTGTAAGGTGCTTGCTTCATGGGGTATCCTCCATGCTAGAGTTTTCGGGGGACACCTTCCTTGTAGGTCCGTGGGCCTATAAGGTGCTTTCTTTCTTCAACTTCATAGTTCTAAGCAGTTATGAGGTCCTTCGCTTGTCCTGCACCTTTAGTTTCGCTAGATCATGGTTTGCTTCCTCAATGGTTTAGGTATACATTTTTTAACCTTACTCTTCCTTGATCTACTTTATCGAGCACTCATCAGTACTCATGCTCGCTAAAGTGGGGGAAAAATATATGAGTGAATTTGCACCCCTTGTGCAAATTCCCCTTTTTTCCTTCTCCACTTTAGAAAAACCAAGTTCAGAGGCTTAATTCCACATAAGCCATCTGTTTGCACCCCACTTGACACCTGTTTTGAGTGTCGGTGGAGGCGTTTCTATCAGGCACGCCCATGTGGCGTGTAGATTTCCATGTAGTGTGCTTACATCCTAGGTAGATTCCTACAGCTAAACCTGTAGAGGCATTACACTTCTCATTAGTAGTCAAGTTGTAATGCCCTCTTTAGCCGACCAACCTAAATATGGTTGTTTTTCCCCATCTTCTCTTCATATTCACTCCTTCAACAAGCATTTCATCTTCTACAATCTTCTTCACAAGTTCAAGCATTCAAATTCACACTCTTGCACTCACTCTCAAGCATTCTAGCATCACCGTTGCACCTCATTGCAGCCAATACATCACTCCATCACTTCGATAGAGAAAGTTGGGACAAACACCATTGCAGTAAAGGCTTGAGTACTCTCATTTTCTCCCCCAAGTAGCCTTGAGTGA
>VDFB02021376.1:0-26386 GCA_007258455.2 Sequoia sempervirens | reverse complement strand
GTACTCTACTATAGTCCCTGCATCTACTAGACCACCCCTCCATTCCCTGCTTTGTTGTCATAACTGAAATAGCCAAACCCCATGGTGTCACCTCCCTAGATGACCGAGCAAACTTTGCAGTACCCTGTGACACCCCTTGCTGCTCTTTGAACTATCATAGTACCCTATCTAGCAAGTACATATCAATAATGTGTTGTGACTGGATGGTTCACCCAATCAAATTCCTAGGCTGTTAGCACCACTGCAAGTGTTGATCCTCATTTGGCCACTACACACAATCCCTCCATGGCCTCTAAATGAAACTAGTCAGTATGTCCAAACATGCCTCTAATATCCCACATCCCCAACATGGGTTTGTGTAACTGCACCTCTATACATGTATACATATGGAACATTGGCCCCCAACTGGAGACCAACTATTGGATGGAACACAACAATGTGCTCCCACACCCAAACCATCAATAGAGTAACTCCGCAACTCATGAATTGTCCATCTTTGTATGCAATGTCATGCAACTGATAGTATAACATAGCCAGAAGTCATTTCCCCCATGCATATAGAGTATAGGTCACTTGCATACCCACGAGCATCTCACCCCATCCAACTTAAAACCCATGTCCTCAGTGATCTGGAATCACAACCTCGACAATCAATGCACATAGAATGCAGTCAAACTACTTGTATCACTTGACCAATGTCTCCCATAAGATCTCATAGCACTCTATTCCCAAGTCTCTAACATCCTCATACACATAATACTCTATATAAGTGCCTTGTATCCTTAGCCTAGATTGTATGTGACCTGCTCACCCCGAATAGGCAGTCTTAGAATCCTTTATATATCCTCAAGGGTGACCGTTGCCTCCCCTATTAGTAGATGAAATGAACATGTCTCTGAGTACCATCTCTCGATTAGTACAATCAACATACCTCTATTTTCCCTAATGACGAGCATGAATGTAACATGATAAAGTCCAAGATGCCATAATCTACACTTTTCAGCGGTTGTCAACTGGTCCTGAAGCTGACATGTCGTTGGTCTAGACTCACACGTGTACAAATAGGATCAAGCCTCACCTATGATCATAACTGTAAGCAATATGTTACTTAAAAAGTATATTCAAACCTCTTAGACATAAATTGCACAAGAAATTTTATCTTATACTAGGGAAAAAATTTAAACAGTTAATTGCATCGCATAATTTATCAATTGCATCACACTTTGACATTTTTGTCCCATGCTTTTGTAGATGCGTCCTAGATGTTCAGTTGCATGCAACCCTAATAATTTGCAACTAAGAAACCACAATTGTGTTTTTGATTAGAGGTAAACAGGTTTTGATGGGACCTAAAACCCAATACATAACAGTTTTAAAAGGAACCGTCAACCTATCAAAGAAAAGCAAGCTAGAAAAAAGATAAAACACAAACTATCAGCAGCCCAACAACAGCCTCTAAAAGATAGACATGGCTACAGAGGTTGCATGAAACAAACAAGCAAGGGCCCTAAACCCTTTTACAACCTAGTTTTAACTAGGACCATAAACCATTAGATACACAAAGAACCCACTTGCATCTGCCAAGAATCAACAAATCAGTCGCACATGGATGACACCATTGAGCCAAGAAAGATAACCTACTTAATGGTGTAAGACACCATCAAACCTCTAAGAAAAAACACCAGCAAAACCAACATCCCCACCTCAATAGGGGATCTGGAGAGCACAATGATCCACTGGACACATGCCTCATAGGAGAAACACTGAGCTTGAGGGGGCTTATCCCACTAGAACATAGAGAGAAACATAGAATACCACCCGACCTGTAATAGAAAAGGAGAAGCTAGAGAACCAAAATCATCCATGGATAACTCCAGTAGCAAAAACTCTTTCAAACCATTCTAGTAATAGGAAACCAACTCAAAAACCACCTCTAAAGGAATGAGCTCCCCTCTGTTGGAGAGGATGATATGATCAGCAAAACCATCGCAACCAAAAATCACCAACACCTCAACCTCCACCTGCATAGGAGAATTTCCCACCTCAATAAGAATAATAACTAAGGGAGGTCCACCTCCATAGGACCAAAGGGGAAAGCCAACACAGTAGCCAAGTAAGTGACCATAGCATCCTTTTGTAAACACTGCACTAGAAGCCAACTATGGACCAAGAAGAGAGTCTTAAATAAACACCATAGGTCCACCTTAACATCTTTCAAATTAGAACTCATCTAGGTTTCCAAAGAAAACTTGAACAATAACCTAGCTGAAAGCCAATAGCTCACCCACTTTTGAGCCTTTAAAATAAACCAAAAAATATAAGCCTTCAAAATAAAACATGAAGTAGCTCAACCCAAGAAAAGACCTCAAACCCTAACATCAATATAGCTAGAAGAGAGACCAACATAATCCACCTAGGGGACAAGAGGAAAATCAACAACCTCAGCAAATAGGGTCGAACAACACTTAGCCAAAGAGAACAAGGCTGCAACAGATACTTAGCTAGAGAGAACAAGGTCACATAGAACACAACAAAAAGAAACATAGGCCAAAAGACCACCAAAGGTAGAGTCCCAGTTTTAGAATGAACAGGAACAACCAAACCCCAAGAGGAATAGGGGGCCCGAAATAGGATGGAAATAAGGAGAAGGGCTAGCAAAAAAGAACACCAAGCAACTCCAACACACTAGTCAGAGCCAGAGATGGGTCAAAATTCCATACAACCAACTAGAGGGAGACACCACCACTCCATAGAGAGGGGACAAGAAGAACCCAAAACAATCTAAGAATAAAAAATCCCAAAAAAGAGCCACCAAAAAAATGGCAGGTAGAAGCAAAGGTCGGCCAAGAAAAGGCAAGAGGTAGAACAAGCCAACATGAGGATCCATCAAGCCATCCTACTAAGTTGAATA
Organism: Sequoia sempervirens; assembly: GCA_007258455.2. NCBI lineage: Eukaryota > Viridiplantae > Streptophyta > Pinopsida > Cupressales > Cupressaceae > Sequoia > Sequoia sempervirens. Next base: position 23,475 of record VDFB02021376.1, on the reverse strand, counting down.
GGAGAAAAAATAAGCCCATTCTTCAACGGATCTTCCTCAGAGAAACCAATGCACACCCACTACAAGGTAGGTAGCTAGAATAAAAGTAGGAAGGGCACCAGCACAAAACCCTCAAACATAAAGGGTTTTGTAGGCTAGCACCTATCCCCAACCACAACATCATCTACATAAACTTCCGCAAAGGATCCACCTCCAAGGCCACTCCCATCATGCAGACAAAGGATGGAAGCAGAACATCCACCATCCAGATCATCATCCTCGTCACTACCAACATCATCTACAATATTCAAACTGTAGTCTCTTGCCTGAGCCCCACCCGATGCTGCTCTTGTCATGGTTTGTTATTTCACTTCACATTGTTAAACCACAATTGTGTTATTGTCTAAAAAGTTACGTCATTTCCTAAACAATTGCATCATTCCCTAATCATCTACATACAACCTTAAACAATTGTGTTGCACATTCATAGTTGCATTTTAACAAACTATAGATGCGTTGATGCTTAGCAATTGTGTTGCAAAATTCTAAATCCTAAACTACCCTAAGCGTGTTTGAAACAATTGTGTCAATTCATAGATAATTTTGTTGATCGCAATAGCACTTGCGGCTAATGAGAAGTGGCGCAATTGGCTGTCAAAATTTTCTAATGCCTAAAAATGCATGAAATGAAAAATTGACAAAGTGGGTTTGTAGCTACTCACTGACTCTCCTACGCCCTCCAGTCATCTAAAGGTTTGCATGTGGTACGATCTGTGCTCGGTGTGGGGAACAATTGACATCTTGGCTCAGAGCTCCTCAATCTCCAATCTCCAAATGTGCAAATGAGCTCTTTGACCCTCAAATTTCCTACTTATACCTCTTAAAAATTAGGGTTTTAATAGGGTTTGTGCTAGCTGCACTTGGTCAAAGCTTTGAAATATCATTTTGTCTACTCTAAAGGTCCCAAAACTTATTTCTTTTGTCACCATGGCATTTGTGGCTATTAATTTGACTTTTTCAAAATAATTTTTTATTTTTTTGAAAATTTTCAAAAATTTACAAACTTTTTTCAATAGGGCATGGGTCTACCCTACTATCACTGGAATATGTTTTGACTTATTTTCTTTGACACAACATGATAAACTGCGTTGTATCAAAGAGGGGCAAAATGTAAACAATAAAAATTATCCTAGGACTGCAACTTCTAAATTCTCCATCATTTCCTTTTTTGTTTTTGATAATTAAATAGTTTTAATCATTTAATTATTTTCTAAAGTCATAAGTCTCCTTTTAATTAAACAATTTTAATTATTTAATTAATTCATTTCTTTTTTTTTTTAGATCAGAATCTTGGTATCCATCCCCTATAAACTGCAGTGCACCTGTAAACTTTTTTTCACATGACTGTGGCGCTGAAATTCATTTCTATCATTATTCCTCCTTGATTATTTATTTAATTACGTCACTAATTAAGTCCCTTTCTTTCTAAAATTAAATAAATTCTTATTTATTTAATTTTTATATCACTTTCCATTATAATTAAATAATTATTTTAATTATTCATTAGCTTCTTTTGTCATAAATTAAATAAATATTATTTATTTAATTTGGTCCACTTCTCTTGAATTTTGAATTAAATCATTATTTAATTCAAAACGGTCCCTTTGTCACATTCCTCTATAATTAAATCATTATTTTTAATTATTTAATTATTCATTGGCCACCTAGATTAAATATTTTTATTATTTAATCTCCTATCACCTCTTTGTCTGTGCCAATCTTATCTTCCACATCAAGCACTTATCTATCCATGTCTCAATTAACCTCCACCCTTGATTAAATTATTTATAATTTAATCTTGACCGCCAATCCTTATAATGTTGCCCTAACCCTAGTCCTTACCTCATCTTTCATTCTTGGCCATTGATTATGGACTTTCAATCTTAGTCCTTCATTCGAAATTGGATTTCCAATAAAAGACCTTGACATTTCCATTTTCATTATCTTGAGTTTACATGAGTTGATGCTATCCACAAGCTATCTAGAGTCATCTTGCTATCAAGTCTACTATCAAGTCAAGTGCATCCATAGTCATATATAATCTTCAATATTTTGCTAGTCATTGTCATTAGGCCTATTTGCATACTCAAAATCTGAGGGCAATTATTATATTCAAGCAAAATGGAGAAGTGCAATGAAGGGAATCAATGTGGCATGAAGATTTGGTAATATTGTTACATGTTTTTATGTCTTTATGCTTATTTGTGCTTCATTGTTTATTAGGATTTAATTTACATGTTTTGTTGCCTAACCTTTAATATTTTAGCCCTCATTACAATTAATGTCAATGCATATTATATTATATAAAAATCCTAATTAATATTTATACAATTAAATGTCAATGTTTCTATTTTATTTTTAATTAAATAATATATAATATATTTACAAATATTAAAAAATTAAAATAAATAAAAACTTTTAATTTTTATTAATTTAATAAATAAACAAAAATTACTAATTAGGTACTAATAACTCCACATCAGATTTCATGTCAACATTCTAGGTCCCTTGTAACCTTTTTTCATGTCTTCTCGAAAGGTCGCCTTAACTTATTGTACACGGTACACGGGCTCAGTTTTTCCTTCGAAAATGTGGACATTTTACACTATATGATTCTTTCGTTTTTGCTTTATTTTGGCGCCCATTTCTCTATTATGTTTATATTCGAATAACCAGAGAGCTTCTTATACTATGCCAGAGGCGTGAGAAGGGAAAACACGCAAAAGCAATGGAAATTTTGCAATACACAAAAAGGTAAATCTGCACCATTTTGTAAGCTTGGTTTACTCTAATTTATTTTCCCATTCTCGGGTGTATTTCTATTTCAATTTCTTCTATGGAAAGAATTATTTCATTATGTTCCAACAGGATATCGAAGTCGAGCTGGAGCCCGACAGGGGAAGGCGTGATCGTGGTCCTTGTGCTTTTCCTCCTTCCCACCTCGCTTATTGTCCAAGCCCAGACAAATTTTATCTTCAACCAATTCAACGCGTCGACCCTCGAATTGTTTGGTAATGCTTCAGTGCAGTCCACTGCAATCTCCCTTACCCAACGATCTCAATATGGTATTGGCCGTGCTTTCTATCGGCATCCTGTGCGTATGAAATATCGTGGCTCTCTGAATTCGACTTTCTCTTTCAGCACAAGTTTTGTGTTTAGCATTGTTCCTTCTTCACATTCACAATCTGGGTTTGGACTGGCCTTTATAATGACGCCCCACAGATCTCCAGAGGGATTTTTACCAGGTCCATACCTTGGCTTGATTAGTAATATTTCAACTCTGGGAGAGGCCTCTAATCATCTGTTCGCAGTCGAGTTCGATACAATAAAGAACTCGGAATTTGAGGACATCAACAACAATCACGTTGGCGTGGATCTCAACGACCTCTGGTCTGTAAAATCTACGCCTGCAGGCTACTGGATTAACAGCACCCGATTCCAGGAATTGGATCTCAACAGCGGGCAGAATATTCAAGCTTGGATTGATTATGACAATCTTCAAAACGAGCTCAAAGTCACCATTGCGGAGGCTGGTTTTGATCGTCCACAAAAACCACTGTTATATATGAAGAATATATCCCTATCAAACATTCTAGAAGAAGATATCTACGTTGGTTTCTCAGCCTCTACGGGAAGCATTTTTGAAGAGAATTACATCTTGGCCTGGAGCTTTACTACAAACGGAACCGCCTCGTCCCTGAATACATCTAATCTTCCATCCTTTATACGCAGAAAATCCATGAGTTCAAACTCCGGAATGATAGCTGGCATTAGCACAGCCTGCGTCGCCCTCATCCTCCTGGTGGTGGCAGCATCACTTGTGCGGTTCAAGAGAAATCAGTACAGAGATCTTATAGAAGAATGGGAGACAGAGTATTGGCCTCACAGGTTTAAGTACAAAGACCTACATATTGCAACCAAGGGCTTCCGAGACGAACAACTTTTGGGATCCGGAGGCTTCGGCCGGGTATACAGGGGAGTGCTTCCGACAAACGGCCTCCAAGTAGCGGTGAAATGTATCCTTAGAGAAACCGATGATGGTGTGAAGGAATTCATAGCAGAAATCTCCAGTCTTGGTCGGCTTCAACATCGAAATCTTGTTCAGATCAGAGGGTTCTGCAGGCGGGGAAAGCAGCTATTCATAGTTTATGACTACATGCCAAATGGGAGCCTGGAGAAGCTGATATTTGGAAAGCCAAAGAAGGTGCTCGAGTGGGATCATAGGTACAGAATCCTCAGAGATGTGGCTGCAGGTTTATTGTATCTTCACGAAGAGTGGGAGAAATGCGTAGTGCACAGAGACATCAAGTCCAGCAACGTTTTGCTGGACTCGGAGCTGAATGGAAAGCTAGGGGATTTTGGGCTAGCCCGTCTGTACGAGCATAACGAAAACTCACACACTACTCGTGTGGTAGGAACGCTGGGGTACATCGCACCAGAGCTCGTACACACAGGAAAGGCCAGCCCCGCAACAGATGTGTTCAGCTTTGGTATTTTTATGTTGGAGGTTGCATGCGGAAGGAGACCTGTCGATCTGTCTCTCCAATCGGATCAAACAGTTATGGTGGACTGGGTGAGAGAGTTGCATGCCACAGGCAGTCTCATGGATGCAGCTGACCCAAATCTTGGTGGGCAATATGATGAAGTTAAGATGGAGAGAGTGCTCAAAGTGGGGCTGATGTGTTCCAATTCTCACCCAGAAGGCAGGCTTGGCATGAGAAAAGTTCTCGAAATACTTGAAGAAGAAGTTCCAATACCAGCTTTTGACTCTCCGTTTTATTTGGATGGGACTCCACCCAGCAGTACTTGGAACTCTCTTCCATATTACAGTCGCAGCACAGATGCTTCCATTTCCAATACAAACTCGCTCTTTGGCGGTGTCAGTGTATAAGATCAATAGTTGTGTGGCTTCTTGTTGGTATTGTAACCGTCGGATGCAAGTATTTGTACAAAATACATAATTATTGCTCTTTTTAATCTTAAAATTTAAATAGTTGGAATTCATGGATTCTATAGCTCATATCATTATTAGTCCCTGCCTTTATAGGCGGGAGACTAATGTTTTCGCCTGTTCCAATAACGTATTAATCTCTGCATTGGAAACTGGGCGAACGATTATATGCAGTCTTAACCAAAGTTTGTTTTTTCAGTTTTCCCTATTCGTCGGTGACTGTTTTCCTGGGGGTTTAGATTTTTCAGCAATAATTTTGATTAGCATCTCCAATCAGGAAAAGAGGGCAAAATATTTGCATCTTTAGACTAATGTTTTGTTTGTTCTCTGTGCAAAGGGCACATGTAACTGCATGGTCCCATGGGGGGGCTTGGGCTTCTATTTTCATGGAACAAGAGGTCCCATGGGAAAAAAAAATTGTGCGACGGGATTAATTGGAATCTTTTCCAGAAAAATAAGAGCCCCTACAGTATAGGAATGAATATTTTAGCTGGTGAAATTGAGGTGAGGCTAGAAACTGCCCCTACAGCTTAGGAGTTTTCTATGCCACTTGTCACACATCTAAAACAGAAGATTCCTCATAAATTTAAAAAAAAGGAAAAATGATTATCGCTGTATTTTTTGTACTCATCGACCCTACATAGTAAACCATCGACATAGACCATCAACGAGCATCAACAGGTGCATATTAATTTAATCATGACTGGATAATCCGTTTCATTTTTTCTATCGCTGTAAATATCCATTACTGGCAAAGTACGTTGAGATTGATTTACTGTTTCATACTGTTCTATTTGTTCAGAGGTGGAGGGATTCATAGAAACAACATTTTAATAAATACGGAATTTCATTAAAATTAAAATAGGGAATTGTGTATACCATTGTGTTGTTATTGTAAGGGTGCTAGCTGTTGGGAAGTCACCCTGTGATTCGAGCCTGTACAGATAGCCCTGGGTTTTAACTTACCGAATTTCATTTAATAATGAATAAAATTTGAACTCTGAGAGATGTACAAGATTAATTTTGGGAATTTCTTTGGTTTCATTTTTTTTATATAGAAGTAGATTTTGTAAAGGATTATGAGATTTTTAAATTAATTAATATATGTACTAACCTCAATGCCAAGAAAAATGAAATGCAGCTATAAGGAAGTTTTTGAATTTTTTTTAATAATGAATAATGGTTATGTTTATTAGTTTTTAAAAAAAATCTGAGCTTAAACTTTTAAGTAGAATTGCAACATTAAATCCATGGGACCACTAGCTTCCTCAAATTTCAGAGCTTAAAATTTTAAGCAGCAATGCACTACTAAATTCATGGGACCACCAGCTTCCCTATATTTCGGAGCTTAAATTTTTAAGCAGAATTGCAACTAAATCCATGGGACCATGTACTTTAAAATATTCCTAAAAAAGCTAAGCAGCACCCGCTGAGACTTTTATGGAAGCCCCCCTCCATGGGACCAAGCATATACAGCTGGGTGCGTGGCATTGTAATGCTCGCACATTTTGCAGCCATGCATGGTAGGGTAATTGCAACAGGTTTCAAATCGGTGAGGGAGAGCCCGAGCTGTGTATGCTTGCTTGCTTGTGAAGGTACTAACATATTCTATTTGAAATCAGTTTGTACTCAGAGGATTCTGCTCGATCCTGACTTTTGCTCTTACAAAGGAGGTTACACAGACTTGGCTTCCAAGGCATTTATGCATCTCATAAGTTCTTCTTTCTCTGTTGGCTTCCACTCTCCCACATGGTCAGATTCTACCTTTACAGTTAAAACCAATAGTCTCCATGCCGTGTGAAAAAATGGCATTGGTTCTGTAGTTTTTTTAATATGGCTATTGCTTTTTTAAACCTACCGATCGTTTACTATGAATTGATTTGAAAAAGCAGCTGTAGGGGATAGGTTTTGGCTCGTCTTATTTAGGAAAAAATCAATTTCTGATTTGGTAGGGTTCTGTAAAAAAAAAATCTCTGCAAACTCTGCCCATTAAGGCATATTCTGAAATGACGGTAATCCACGAGGACTTGAACATTTTTTTGAAGTCTTCTATTTTTAACATATCCATTTTATGATAAGCTGCAGTCGTTACAGTCCATGAGCCCCCATTTCTTTGAGGCATTTTGTCAAACAATTCACGTGCTTTGTCTAAGCGTCCATATTTTGCATACATGTTTGCCAGGGCTGTTGCAATTACATCTGGCAAATTACCGCCATTTTTTATGCTTGATGGATGTTCATACCCTGTTCCAAAGCGCCCATTTTGGCATAGGTAGGTAGGACGCTGGAAAAGGTTGCGGAGTTCGGTTCTATACCTGTCAATTGCATTTGCAGCTATATATGTATTCAGAAAACATGCAAAACCTAAAGCTATGAAGATGACATTTACTAGTTGATTGAATATGAACTAAACTCTGCCATTGAAATTGTGACATCGATTTGAAACAAATTTTGATATGGTAAAATATTTGAACATGAAATTAATTTGAATATATTTAGACTTTAATCTGCATTCACCACATCTTCGTTGACATTCCTGTACCCATATTCTCATTCAATTTTTTATTGTATTTCACTGATCTAATATATATAGATAGCTTCTGGCTCTCAAGCTTGACTGTCATCTTGCAGGAACTTGAATTTTAGATGCTTACATTGTGAGTTATGAAGGAAAACTTGATTATAAATACTTCTCTTGTCCTGTTCACACTACAAATGCCAGGTTCTCATAAGTGTTTTCGTCAATGGCTTTGAATTTGTTCATCTTCCTCTTTCTTCATGTTTGTCTTCCTCTCTTTCCCAATATGAAAACATAATGACAGATTTATAGTTTGCTGGCTAGTATGGGCCTTGGTGTGCGTCCTTTTAGGGGTTTCATTAGTCTTTTGTAAAGTTAGAAGGAAGAATTTTTAAAATTTAAGAGTCAAAAATTTCTTGTAACTATCATTAATTCTTTGTGCAATGTGACGTGAAAAGCATAAATCATTGGTTTATGCAATAGAGACAATATAGGAGATATTACATATATGTCCACCCATACCGGCTAAGCAAGAATTCATCTTCAAAGCCCTGTCTAAGTTTTTGGTCCTGTCTTTGTACAGGGAAAATTTTTCTGAACCCTGAATTGTGCCTAACACGTCCGAGGTTTTCCAATTATGAAATAGAGCCACTATAGGAGATATTACTTATACCAGCAAAGCCATAATTTATCTTCAAAGCCCTGTCAAAGTTGTCTTTAGAAATCCATGAGGCAATCATCTCCAACAGACATTTCATCTATGTTGGAATGAATCATTGAATTTTCCCTTTGGAATAAAAAAATAGCTATAGTCTGAACAAATCCCATTTTCCCCTAGTTCTGACTTGTCCATTCTCTCCTCTTTTTCAATGTACTTTGAGTCAATTATTATGAGATTGCAACTGGATCTTCTGACTTTTTGGTTCTAATCTTCATACTTTTCTTTGTTCAGCTCATACGAGTCGATCTCACAACAAACCTCATTAGGGAGCTTTATACAAGTATTTATAATGTTTTCTCTTTTAGCCCAAGAAAGAACGTTCTTACCTAGCAAAAAATGCCAAAAAATTTCTATCTCAAAATACATTAGAATCTAAATACTTCACTTAGGCTACCAAAAATTAATTCATTAGAGGAAACTGACAAGAGGCAAATAAATCGGTTTAAATTCCCAAGTTTTTTATTATAGTTCATACCTGGAAGGGCCATGAAAACCACAAATATACAAATTTTGTGCATGAAAAGCTTTTGGTGCATCAAATTTCACACACACATAGGACCTCCCATATCCACAACTTTGCTGCATCAACCTGTTCAAGGCTTTGGAGACTGAAGTATAAGGGGAGTTGAGGATGATTAACAGTTTATTGTAAGAGAGTTTTAGAGCTGATTTTTAAGAAATTAATTGGAAGTTATTCTTCCCATATCCTATTGGTACCCAATGCAGCTGCATAGTGGTAGATCAATCATTGGAAGTGAATTTTTTTGTTTCCTTATCTAACTTGCTATGACACGAAAGAATAACTTCTTTGAAGATAATTCCAACAGAACACTAATGAATTGGACATGTAATTTCTTGGATAACATCATTTGTTGGTATTTAAAACATCAGAGTGGACATTTGTGTTTTGTGGGGATAGACTATGACCTAAGCTGTCTTTACTTACAGCTGATAGACGTGCACAATTTGAGAAGCTAGATTACACTGAATAAGACTATCAGAAAGAGATTGAACACACTGAAAAGGTAGGACAGTTAGATATGTATTCTGTATTCTATCTCTCTCCTGTATTGTTATTATGACAGTGAGTAACAAGTGAAGTTTGAGAGATAAACTTGATATGGATTAAAATGTTTGAACTTTGAACATGTTACATATATTGCAATTTGCTGTAGCCTTTTTGTTCCTTTAGTAGAGAAATGCAAGAAATATGGAAGGGCCATCCACATTGGAACAAACCATGGAAGTCTTTCTGATCGGATCATGAGTTACTATGGTGATTCTCCTAGGGAAATGGTAAGTTCATTTGTTATTTTTATATTTCTATTGAGTTGGACATGTAGATTGTATGTTTTAGTAAATTTTATTTTACTCTACTTGAAAATTGTTTTATATTAAGAAGCAACTTTAAGTTAAATTTTGTTCAATATATTAATGTTCATATTCTTAAAATAGGTGGAATTAACATTTGAATTTGCATGCATATGTTGGAAGCTATATTTCCACAACTTTTTCTTCTCAATGAAAGCAAGCAACCTTGTAATCATGGTCCAGGCATACCGTTTGCTTGTTGCAGAGATGAATGTCTTAGGATAGGATTATCCATTGCATTTGGGAGTTATTGAAGCTTGTGAAGGTGAAGATGGGCGAATGAAATCTGCAATTGGCATTGGGCCACTTTTAGAGGTTTCTTTTAATGATTCTCTTCCTCATTTCCATGTCAAGATATGCCAAAAAAAATTGTACCTTATCATTTGCATAAGTTGATAGCTTTCATTTTTCTATGCAAGATGGTATGGTTGATACAATTTGGGTTTCCCTTACAAAACCTCTAGAAGAGGAGATAGATCCATGTAGAAGACTTGCAAATCTTGGGATGCAAGCTGCCAAGCTTGAGAAAGGAGTGGTAAGCTTGCACCTAGCTTCTTTGTACATGTATGGAGCTCATGTGGTTCTGAATGTTCTTTTTTATTTTGAGTTTGGTAGTGATATTTTAGAAATTGTTCTTTTGATAGGATCCTTTTGAGGAGAAGCACTGCCACTACTTCGATTTCCAATGAAGAACCAGTCAACTTCCCATATAGAAGGATTTGTGTTATATATTATTCTTGCAGGCTTGCTTTTTGCACAACTCTTTATACTTCCCTTTCCCAAGTATTTGATATTCTCGGTTTCAAATTACATGGGAGTTTATTTTTCTATGGTGGAAGTCTTCTTTAATTTTTTCCTTTTGTGCTTCTACTTAGCCAATGTCTCAAGTAAAAAAATTTCATGTTGTTTGAAATTTTTAGTTGATTCATTAAATTCTATCATTCTTATTTTCTAGCCATTTGAATTCTTGACACTGGATCTTGGAGGTTCAAATTCTAAACTGAACATGTCTTGATGTTAAAAGAAATTATATTTTGTTTCCATGTCTATTTTTATAGCCACCTCAATTAATTTCAGCACATTACACCTCTACATTATGCAGGATTCCAGAATTACTAACATGAAATCGGCTTGGATTATAGGAGCAATGTTTGTTGGTGTGGACATAGTTTATGTGAAGAAGAGCATCAAAATTATGATGGTGTGTTGTTTTTCTTTTGCAAATGGTGGTGTCTAATATTTGTATCTAGAAATTTTGTTTGCTTCTTGAAAGTGCTTTTTCTTATAGACTGCTATATTTGGCTACCCTTTATTCTGGTAATTGGAATGAGGATACTAAAGTTCACTGTTTGAGCATACACTGCTCTGCTCTTAATATTTGGCTACCCTTGACATTGTTTAGTAATCATAGCAAGCATAAATCGCTTTGGAAAATTGGCAAACCAAAAATCAGGATTTTTTGAAAAATCGTGAAAAAATCGGGAAAAAATCGGATTTGAAAAAAAAAATATTAAAAAATACTTCTGATGTTTCCCAGATTTACGCATATGCCCCACAATATGATAGATAAGAATATGTAAAAGCAATGAATATATAAAAGAAATGAATTGAAAAGACCCTGGTCGACTTCGCGTGAATTTTTTGCAGACAATCGGGTGCTCAAAACTCCACCAATCTCCTTTCGCAGCACTTGCATAAACTTCCCGTGTCGTGAAAACTCGAAGGCGGCTTCGATTTGTGAAAATAACGACTGGCGCGAACCTATTAATAACAAAAAAACACACATTTTTCTGGGTTTTTTCGCGCGTTTTAGGGTTTCGGATTTTCCGCGATTTTTTAACGATTTTTTTGACATTTAAATCACGATTTAAACATGATTTTCAACGATTTTTCGCAGGGTCAATGAAACCCAAAAAATCGGGATTTTGGGGGAAAAATCGGGAGCAGTGCAGATTTTTTAAAAATCGCGATTTTTGCGATTTTTTGCAGATTTATGCTTCTATGGTTTAGTTCATATTCTTGTAATTGGACTGAAGATAATAAAGTTCACTATTTGGAGGTATACTTTTGCGCTCTTAATACGTTGCAAAAATCTACTTACATATTTAGATTAAGTTAATTTTTTATTTCATAAATATTCTTTTTAAATTAAGCCATGCTTAACAACTTCAATGGATGTTCTATAGAATGTGTTGAAAAATATGTGGTATTTTATTCTATCTATAGGGATACATCATACCCAACAAGTTGGATGTCATAGTTTATCTAATTTTCAACTAATACCTCTACCCTCGGCTTGAGAAAGACCTAGGATAGGGCTATGAGGTGGATGTCGTGTGCCATGAGATCTGTGAGATGCTCTATGATGAGATTGAAGCTTTTCTCACTCAACTGAAGAGTATCTTGAAAATGGTAAATGACTGTTAGTATAGCAGACTTTCAAGCTCTTATACCTATGATCCATCCAGTTGACATCTATGTTTTTGGGTATGAACAAAATCCACTCATTACATTCCTTTTATTTTATCAACGTGACAACATAGTCTTCACTTTATAGGCAGACCCTTTTGGTAGGTACCCAGAGGTGATCCTGTTGGGCCTTTATTATTAACAGCACTAGGGCGATTCCTCCTTTGGCTGGAATGTTTCGCTAGTCATTGGGTTTGCTTGGAAGTGACCCTTGACCATGGACTCAAACTCTTGGCACACATGATGAACGTTTGCCACCAAGATCTTGAAATATATGACTGTTATTTTGAGGCATTCTATTCTCTTATAGCACTAGCACAATTTTAAGATGCTATCTTCTTCTACCATTGGTTCCATAATTTTGGATATTCAAACAAGGCTTATCCAACCCGCTCAATAACATCACTAGCTTCCCTTAATCCAAGACATTCTCCTATCAGCATTCCTTAACTAATGCGCCACCCTTGCAGAAATAAAGGAAAAAGTGAGTGATGGAAATCGGGCTTTGGTCAACAATTTTCAGACTGAACTTGCTGAACAAGTAGGCCAATTATGCAATACTGTTGTAGAATCAATGACACAACAAAATAAATCTTCATTCTTTAGAGCAACAATTTCACGCTTCCATGGGCTTCAAAGAAAAGGTATTAGTTTAGTATCCAATAGTGTATAGAATATACACAGTCATCTGCCTTAGTACAGAATGTTTCATTTTTATAATATCAATCTTATTTGAGGGTTGGCATATGATGGCAGTCTGTAGGGGAATTGAAACAAAGAGTTGTAGATCTCAGAGCATCATATTTCTCCCATCTTGAAAGTTTGCAAAATATAGTTCGATTGCATAAGGTTCGATTGCATAAGGCTGGCTCAAATGTTAGTTAGGATGACATAAAATCTGCACCTTCTGGGAATGTCACTTTACTTGAGGAAGTAAATTCTTGTTGTTGAACCCTTGCTTGTTCTTTTCATTTCTTTTATTATGATGATAGATAAAATATATTGATCTGGGAATGTCACTTTGCTTGAGGAAGTAAATTCTTGTTGTTGAACCCTTGCTTGTTCTTTTCATTTCTTTTATTATGATGATAGATAAAATATAGTGATCTGATTTAAGCTGTGTATCAGACGCTTGCTGTGGCAGTGAAAGAAGCAGATTCAATACTTGCGGATGTTAAAGCTACCCTTTCATAACAGCAAGGAGAAATGGCAGCATTTGCCCAGCAAACACGAGGTAATTGCATTACTGTTACTATTGTTGTTACCTACTATTGCAAAAGACAACTGATGGCCAACTTTGCTTCTTGTACCGTAAATCATAATTAAATATTCCATTTATCTTTAATATTTTTAAATTCATGAGGTTTTTAGTGCTTGCAGAGAGCACACATTAGTATTGAGCTAATTAAGTCAATATCAGGGGCTACAATGAGTTCCTTTGAGAATTTGTCAGGAGAAGCATCAAAGCTAGAAGTACAGCAATACATTGAGCAAAGTTATGAAGCTAGGGAGCAAAGTAATACTGAATTTCAAAATACCTGTGGTTAGGTGGCATTTTTGCTTGCTTGTTTTTCTTTGAGTTAGTAACTTAATATGGTTGATTATTTACTGGAAACCCATGTAAGTTGTAGAAATGCAGTGAGGCCAAGTTTGTTGAAGAAGAGTTTGAGCAGCTGCTGAAACTTTTGTTGATATTAAATGTGACTTAACAATTGTTTGGAGACACTATATCTCAATAAAAGCATGTCCTATGAAGTTACTCCAATTAATAATAGATCTCTTCTTATTGTTCAAGAATCGTTGTGTTATTCTCTTCCAATTTGAAAGTTGTTCAAGAAAATTGCTTGGTAAATTTCCATTTCTAGTTGATGCAGCCTTGAAAACATTGGATTCATGCCATGTGGGCAGATTTGTCAATAATGTAAACAATTTGCTAAATGTTATTTAAATTAAATGTTTTCTTAGTACTGTCTGGAAACAATGTGGATAAGTTTGAACGGGGATGATATGCAATACTTACTGGAAAGCCACCATATAACAAAATGTCCTTGATTAACTTCGCCATTGTAGCTTAAATTTATATTTATGGATAGAACAGTTTGGACTAATATGTTTCATGAATCTTGACCACAAAATGATTATTATGTTTCTCCTTGGCTGTTTCCATGTTGTTGGCAGTGATTATGCTGTGATACATTCGATGGAGCTTAACAGGTAAAGCCATTAGAAGGCAAAATATTTGGTATTTATTAATAGGTCTTTATTTGTAATTCTAATCAGAACTTTGGCCAGACAGTGGCATGTGAGATTAGGAGAGCTTAATGGGTGACAACGATGAACTATGTCTAATTCCAAGAATACAATCTTGCCATCTACAGTAACATGGACATCAAATATTGCTTTAGGTTGTTTCAGAAATGCTAGAAGACAAAGTGATCAACCTATGGAGATGCTTCTGAGACAAAAGGAGATGGATGTTATCAGTACTAGAGAGGCTAGATTCTGATTCAATTCTTGACGTCTGTAGTCAACCTGGCTTATGCTTTGTTCCCCTTGAATCAAAAGGTTTGCCATCTTTTGCAAACAAGAACTTCTTTGGCAAGCAGGCTTTGGAAGATGGAGCTGTTTAGAAATTAATAATAGAATTTTGTCCTTTGATATCTGGTATAAACCTGACAACAATGTCTTTTACATAATCATCTTAAACTTGAAAATATATCTTTTGGAGTCACTATATGGTTTGTTTGTCTATGTTTCTATGGCTTTCAGCATTATTTTGACAACAATGAAGAATCACATTGAAAATTGATAATATATTGAATCAAGATGAGTAGTACATGGTTTTTTCCCAATACTTATATTGCAATTGATGTTTTTATAAATAAATCAGAAACTGTGAACAATTTGTACCTCCTATCTTCCGCTCTTACTATAGTCATCCCAATAGCTCACACATTAAAACATCGGAATGAGTGGTATATGCTTCCTCAATTCTATGGTCATGAATCTTGATTGATATATTCCTATCATTTATCTCGCAGTTTCCTCTCCTGGTTCTGGTCCCCGTCCCGTTCGCCCTCGTCTCGGGTCCCCGTCTGTTCACTAGGTTCAACCAGGTCCTTCATTTTTGGGTCTGGTTCGCCAGGCAGAACCCAAGAGAAACCCGGGCAGAACCCAGACAGAACCCAGGCGAACCAAGACAATCCTGCGTGCCTAGGCATCCAAAAAGTGTTTTTTTGAGCATTTTTTTAATGTTTTATGGAGTTTGACTTTGACCCATGCCCAAGGGAACCCTAAAAGTGACCTCTAATCACTTCAAACACCTTAACTACCTCATTCTTATTCATTTGTTTTGCTCTTTTTGACAATGCCAAAAGCATGGCTGCATACAGATTAGGCGAAAGACCTTTCCTTTTAGTTTATTATTTATCATTTATATATGATGATGAGATTCTTGTACATGGTGATTAGATTTTTAGGGTTTAATTTTGTGGAGGAGCAATGCAAAGGGTTAGTGGAAGATAAAGATGGGGTTATAAACACATATTGCCACCTTGAATTTGGCAAGAAATGCTCCTGTTCTTTGTGGAATGATAATACACCCTAAATTTGTGGGGTAGCAATGAGTGTTTTACCATCAGTGACCAGTTTTCCAATGAGTGTATCTAGGATCCCTAACCCTAGGCATCTTTAGCTAAAAAATATGATTCAACTCTACAATGTTTTTGAAAAATGTCGGGATTCTTCAAAATTTTATTTTTTAATGTCCATTGGCTACCCCTCTCTATTATTTTATACATTTCAAAAGTCATGTTGACTTGTTAGAATCAGTTTTGATCAAAAAATATAAACAATCTAAACAAAATCAAGGTTAATCTAGATTGTACGCTTCAATAAGGAAATATTAATGTTCTTCAAGTGAAATTTAGAGAACAAAATGGCTGCAAGTTTCAATCAAAGAAATAGACCACATGGCGGTGTTCTGATAAGATTTAAACAGCAGCCCTTATATTAGGTATCATATCTCGATTCTCAACCATCTCACAGTTATGTATTATCTGACTGTCAATAAATAGATATACAATCATGAAAAAAATGAATAAACTACTAACTGCTTGAAAGTCTCATACATATCAGGAAAGCTCCCACGCATGCTACTTTGAAGCTTGAAAGTGTTCATCACACATTATTGCCTGAAAATAATCTTCATACGGTTGCAAATTACTTGATATAGCTAGTTATGAAACAATTATTTCTTGATGATGCTGCCACAATTCAAGTTTCAACGATGAATATTTATCATGCATGTTTTAAATGACATTCAAGTTTATGGTGGTTTTGTTGTTTATATGATGTATGTGATATTTTAATCCTAATTCTTGCTTCAAGGCTGCATATATATATATAATATTTTTTATTTTTACATGTTTTTTGTACTAACGAACCCAAAACGAACTGAACCCACCCCCCAAATTTTAGCCAAACCGCAACCGAACCCCCGAACTCAACCAACCGTAACTTAGATTTATCTTGAGATCACATTCTTCATCATCGATGAAACCGAAGACCTAGAAGTCGATGCTCTAAAAGCTTCTTTAGTTGTCGCTTAACATAAAACTTACTTTATAAATGTTGGAAGCACACAGCCTTAAAATTTTAGAATGCATTTTTTTCCTCCTTTCTACAAAGAAAGGCAATTTAACCTTATTACATGGCAATATCTTGAATAATGCTGTTGTGAAAAATGGTAATTAAAGACTTTTATTTCTCTTTTTTTGATGAAGTTTTCTCCAAGAAAATATGGTTGTCTATTATTATTTTTGATATGTTGTGATTCTTTTTGAGTATGGCTATCCAAATCAAAGTTCCATGCTGAAATTAAGGTAGACAAGACAAAAATAAACACCCTTATGTTGTTATTTGCCATTTCTTGTTGCAATGATCCTTTTTATTGTGTGCATTATGTTGGGTTAGTAGTTGCAAAATCCTCTGAAGTGAGATCTTTGGCTTGTCTTGTTCGGTTCCACTGACTTGAAATCTGTAAGTCCCATACTCTCTTTCAAAGCCCCCATTTTGGCGTAGAAGAGAGGATGTTGGTAAAGGTTGTGGAAATTGACTGTACAGCTGTCGATTGCAATTTCTTGAAAATTTCTAAAGCCCTTTAAACAAGTCCAATTTTGTGCATATCCTGCAATCCTTGCATTCCATGAGATCACATTTCCTTGAGGAATTTTGTCAAACAGTTCACGTGCCTTCTCTGTGTCTGCTGCAATAGTTTTCACCTTGGTTTTGTTTGAGTAACATTCTATCATCACTGCCATAAAAGTCGGACTTTTAGGTTTCAATCGGTCATAATTAGTGATACAGTGCTGAGAACATATATAGTCTTTTAGGGGAGGGTGTTTTCTGGTCAGTTGTAATTTCTGAAGCCTAATAGTAGTTTACTACCCGACATCTCTTGTAGTACAGAGCTATGCACTCTATGTCCTTTTTGGCCAATTGTCACTGTTCTCCCATGAAACAAACCCCGCTCAAGGTGGACTCACTAATGCCAGAGCTTGTTTTTATTGTAATCCAACTGCTTCTATGCCTGACTATTTTATACCCATCAGTAAATATCCAAAATGTAGCAAATCAACATATATATTTCGCTCATGTCCAGCTTTCATATATTATTGACTTTGATCAAGTTACGCATCATGTTGGACAAGTGGGATGTAAAATGTTAAGTTTTATAACAAATAGGCTTTCTCGTGACCACAAGTTTTTATTTATTATCATTGTTCAATATTATTAATTTAAATTTTACAATATGATCATATTTTGATTTTGTTATAGAATAAAATAATAAATTAGATATAGAAATGTTTAACAAAAAATGTTTAAATTTTAAAAATATATGTAGACAATATTATATATAGAGAGAGAATTTATATACACATAATATACGTATGTACTAATATAATATAAAGATTAAGAAGAAACATAAAGTGAACTAAATAAATCGTGACTTTTTTATATGTCAAATCAAATATGTAAATAGAGATTCACAAAGATTATGAATGTTGAATAGTAAATCAATAGGAATATCAATTGCAATAGGACAAAAATTAAATTAAAAAGGATAACAAGAAATACGTAGATCTAACATTTGTATAAAAGACTGATCAAAAGTTTGATGTTTTTGACAACTACAAGGCTTGACATAATGTATGTAGTGAATTTAATTTCTAAGTTTATGGAAACACCAAAGAGTATACATCTACAAGCAAAAACAAAATCTTGGGATATGTCAATAGAACAATAGGTTCATAGCATTTGGTAAATTGACATTTGCAGTTTTGATTTCATTAGGTGTATTGATATCAATTGAACATGTTAAATTAATGATAGGAATATCATTTATGAATATATTTTACATTTTAGATTTGAATTAAATGTTTGAACATCACAAAAGCAATATATCATGACATTATCAATAAAAAAATCTAGATATATCATTATAAGTGCAATAACATAACAACCAATTTAAATTACATAACAACCAATTTAAATTAAAAATTATTATCAAACTTAAAATATTTTATGAATAATAAAAAATAACAACATATATATCAAACATAAAATTCCATATTTTTTCTTCCTTTTTGTTTGAATTAATAATGTACACATAAAACTCACTATTTCAATTATTAGTAGTAGACAAAAATAATTTGTGTTTTAATCTCATTAGTAAACAAAAGTAAGATCCAATGTTTCACTTTTGTGATATCACTTAGATGTAATGAGTGCGATGTGGACCATTCATTATCAAGAGAGATGGGTTCTTGTGAACTACTACTCATGAAACATGGGTCAATGAGTTTGACTTGAAAAACTACACAGTTGATTCTTAATAGCAATATCATAATTTGACATGTGGAAAAATACCTCCTACTTATCAATTGATGAGCTCTGTAATGAAAGGTTCATAAGGAACAACACTTGCTGAAGATTTTGCAAATGGGGCTGCCAGCTAAGTGGGCCTAACCATGGGGAAAAGTCCATGGTTAAGCGTGCTTGAGTTGGAGTAGTACTGCGTGATGGGTGACCTCTTGAGAATGCCTAATGCTTCACCTTTGTGAGTATCACCTAGATGCAATGAGTGCTAATTTGACCTTTCATTCTCATGAGAGATGGGTTCTAAACCATTGCTCATGAAATGACTTTGATTGGAAAATATATGTTGAATCTGATAGTAATATCATAGTACTTGTGTTTTAACTTCAACTATCTAATCATAAGCCATGTATCAAGATCTAAATCATTCTCTTTGCTAAGTGCCTCCACTCTCCCATGCTCCCACATTTTTACCATGCTAACTGATAGGGAGGTTGGATGAATCAATCATTGATTCATGCTCTAGGTCTTGTTTGGAAGACCTCTAAGGTGTATCACTTCACCACTTCAACCTATAGGATCTTCTAGTACTTAGGATCCCCTGGTCTAACTTTTCCAACCCTAACTACCAACACAATTCTTGCTACCAAGTCAAGACTTGGTGCAATCTTGCAACTCTAACCTTAGCCCTTAATTCACCCTAAAGGCTACAAACCTCCAAATTATTGAATTTAACTTTGCAGGGGTGTGGAGGTGCTTCAAAAGACTTCAATCCATCCTACTATGGTTCTTGAAAGTCCACCTGACTCCATTTCTTGGTCGCTTTCACCAAACCCTCATTTAGGTCTTAAGAAGGCTACTAGCCCTAGGAGCCCCAATTAGGCCTCCTTCTCTGAGAAAACAGGTTAGTTCTCCAAATATTTCCAAAGAACCCACAATATTTCTTTGAGATTCCTGGTTCATACGAACACCTCACAAATATTTTTGGGGTCTTGGGTCTTAACTATCCGTACAAAGCCTTAACTTGAAAATGGGAAATACTAGGGTTTTTAAGCCCTTTTCTGGTTTCTCTCAAACTGTCAAGTCTTTCCCCAACCAGATGAATTGATGGAGTTTCCTCCTGATTACCAGGTCTTGGAAAGACTCACACCTGCCTTCTCCAAAAGGAAATTTGTCAAGAATTTGTCACCCCTGCAAATTATGTGCTCTACACTTAAGTCTTCCTAGTCGGGCACTTCCCTGGCTCGCCTAGGGCAAGACTTCCACAGTGGCTCCTGTGCTTTCACAAGCCCTAAACTCTACCTTATGTACATACATGGAGTCTATTCACTATTCCCAAAGGGTTGTACAATTTATACGGTGGGAAAGAGAACTAAAACTCCATTTCCTCAAAACTGCCTGGCTCAGACCAGCAACAGTGTGGAATCAAACTTATTTACAAACAATGCTTGAAATTGAATAAAGAAAATAATTAATGGAAAAAAATGCGTATAGAACTACTACACTACCTCCTACACAAGTTACAGTGCCATGATTAAGCCATTAAAACCTAACTTCAATGTAAAATCCGAAAAATGCACTTTTAAACATAGTTGCTTTCCTTGAATTCACAAAACTTCAAAACATAAAAATGCTTCCAACCCCACTCCAATGCTGAGGAATTCCATAAATAGGGTCCCTCAAATAGTTATCCTCTTCCTTAGGCTCTTTTTGGCAGCTTGTAGCTCCAGTTGAGCCTAATTTGTAAAAATTGGAAAGAAATTCCTAAAAATCCAAGACCTTATTTTAGCTAGAACCTAATGAATCCTATTCTATGGTCAACATGACCTTCATCTGATCAAAACCCAACCAAAAATTCCATTAAAGCTTACATCCAAAATGAACTAAATTTGATTGCTTAGTTGTCCTAGACAAGACTGTCCTAGACAGACCTTCTAAACAACCTATGGTAACCTATGGGTGCTCCTGCACCATTCTCCCCTTAGCCCAAACACTAAGGAATGTGGGGAGATATTAGAGATAAATCAATACCCTACTTCTTGAACTAAGCTTCATCCACCCATGTAGCCTCAGATTCTAGTTTGTCCTTCCATTTGATGAGATGTTCCATGTAATCCTTATGCCGGGTAGACTTCTTCACCCTTGATTCCAAGATCCTCTTTGCTTGTAGCTTGTCTTTAGGAGGGAAGGCTATGTTACTCACATCCTTCAAGACATCCACACTTTTCTGATCCAAGTCAGTGACTGGTCCTTTATACCTGATCAAATCAGCCACATTAAACACTAGTGAAATGCCTAAGTCTGTAGGTAGCTCCACCTTGTAGGCATTCTTTCCATATTTTTCTAACACCTGACATGGTCCCACTCTCTTCATCTACAAATTGGTTGATGTTCCTTTCTGCAACCTAGATTTGTTGAGATGGACCATGACATAGTCACCTACTGCAAATTGGAGATCTTTTCTAGACATATCCACCTTAGCTTTCAACTTGCGAGTAGCCTCTATAATTGTCTTCTTCACTTGCTCCTAAATCTCCTTCATGGTCTGAGAGAAATCCTCAGCATGGCCACTCCTATGCTCCATAGCTCCTAAATCTCTAAGTTCACACACACCTCTTGGGTGCATTCCATACACTATTTCAAAAGGACTTCTGCCTATGGTCCGATTCACACTGTCATTGTAGGCATATTCAGCCTGTGATATGACCAAGTCCCATGTCTGTCCATACTCCTTGGTGAGGCACCTTAGAAGGTTACCTAACACTCTATTTATTACCTCAGTTTGTCCATCTGTCTGAGAATGGTAAGCTGATCCAAAAGACAAGTTAGTACCTAATCTGCTCCATAGAGTCTTCCAAAAATGACTCATGAACTTCACATCCCTGTCTGAGACAATGCTCAATGGCAATCCATGGATCCTCACAATCTCCTTGAAGAAGAGATGAGCAATGTAGCTAGCATCATGAGTGGTCTTGCAAGGAATAAAATGAATCATTTTACTAAACCTATCTACCACCACATAGAAACTATCAAACCCTGTCTTGGTTTTAGGGAGTCCTACCACAAAGTCCATACTAATACATTCCCATGGTCTGTTGGGAATGGGTAGAGGTTGATACAAACCTGCATTACTAGCTCCCCCCTTAGCTTTCATACAAACTACACATTGCTCCACATACCTCTGGACATCCCTTGGCAACTTGGGCTATAATAGAACTCTCAAGACTAGTTCCATTAATCTTGTTGATACCAAATGACCACTAAGACTACCATTGTGCTTCTCCCTTTAATAAGATTCTCTCTCATTGAACCTTGAACACATATAATCCATTTCTTTTGAACAAAAGTCTACTCGCAATGTATACTCCCGAGAATTGACTATGAAATGATTCTCAAAATCGTAATATACCTTATATGCTCGAAGCCTCATCTTCCATAGAGATCTTGAAACTCTATTCCAATGCTCTTTATTTTGTATCTCTTGCATTACGAACCCCACTTAATGCATCTGCCACCTTGTTCAATTGTCCCTTCCTGTGCTTAATGGTAAATGTGAAGGCTTGGAGGTATTCCATCCATTTCAAATGTCTATTGCTCAACTTCTCTTGTGTGTTGATGTAGCTAAGTGCCTAGTTATCAGTAAACACTACAAACTCTTTAGGGAGGAGATAATGCCTCCACTTTCTAAGTGACTGTACTAGAGCATATAGTTCTAGGTCATAGGTAGAATACTTTTTCTTAGCTTCATTGAGCTTTTCACTAAAGAAAGCTATAGGCCCGCCTTCTTGGCTTAGTACTCCTCCTACTACAATTCCACTGGCATCACATTCCACAGTGAATAACTTATCAAAACTAGGTAACAAAAGGATGGGTTGAGTTGCCACTTCTTGTTTCAGTTTCTCAAAACCCTTCTCAGCTTCAAGAGTCCATTTGAACTTAGTTTTTAGGCCACCTTTGATTGTATCAAGTACTGGTGCACATATGCCACTAAAGTTCCTTATAAACTTCCTATAAAACTGAGCTAACCTATGAAAACTCCTTACCTCTATCCCAGTGGTTGGTGTAGGCCAGTTTAGATAGCTTCCACCTTGTTTGGGTCCACATCTTCAATGATCCTTGCGATACTATTAAACCCCAAATACACAAGCTCTGTTTGAAGAACTCAAACTTTTCTAGGTTGATGGCTAACCTCTCCTCCTACAATCTTTTAAGAACCAACTCCACATGCTTTAGATGTTCTTATGTTGTCTTGCTAAATATGAGGATGTCATCTAGGTATACCACCACAAATAACCCTGTGAAATCCTTTAGCACTTCATTCATGAGCCTCATGAATGTGCTAGGGGCATTAGCGAGGCCAAATGGCATAACTCTCCACTCATACAACCCATCAGTTGTCTTAAAGGTTGTCTTCCACTCATCTCCATCCTTGATTCTGATCTGATGGTATCCACTCTTAAGATCCAACTTGGTGAAATACTAAGCTCCTCTAAGACAATCCATTAAATCCTCAATCCTAGGAATAGG
>VDFB02021375.1:0-43181 GCA_007258455.2 Sequoia sempervirens | reverse complement strand
ATGTCAAAGCAAGCAATTCCTCAAAACCAAAGGGCCAAAGCACCAAAAATTAGAGCAAAAAAAGGGGGCCCCTACTTTCAGTGGGGCGTGTGTATGAAAACTGCACAACATACACCAAAGCTCAGATGGCAATTGAGGGGGGAATTCTTCCTTTCAATGGCATGTCGAGTCTTGGAGGACAATTGAAATTAGAAAAGAAATTTTGATCCTTTCTCTTGTATTTACTTATCTTCTTATTTAAATGATGCATTAGATAAATGAAACTGGTACTTGATGAAACCCTTTTCTGCTAGAAAAGTGAAGGTTGATGTTAACCATTGGTGAAATTCTCTTGGTCAATCTATGTTAAAATTAATTGATTGCTATACTCAGGAAGAGTATTCATCTTTATGGTGTTTGTTATAACAACTTTTATAATTTTGCTATTAAGACGATTCATTTGAAACATTGGACAAAAAAGATGTTGAATTCCTATAAGCTAGGTAAACTAGAAGACATGATTAGCATTAGTCCTAGAATGTTATTTGAAATAGTAAAACAAATCAAACTGATCAGAAAAGAGTGGTGAAAGCTATTAACAAATAGAAAAGCTAAATAAATGCCACCTAGGAGGATTATGAAAAAATTCTTCAAAAATTTCCTTATCTTTTTGTTGAACAATTGAGAACACTATCTTTATGTTTATGGATATGTTTAAATTTAGAATAAACAATCATCGAGGACGATGATTCTTAAGGAGAGCAATATGTCACATCCCTTACATTGAAACTATATTTTCAGTTATGTGTTTTGAATGCAATGTTAGTTGAAAATAACTACTTTCATGTGATTACGACATTGAGAATGCAATAGTTGCTCTTTTATTGTAACTGTAATGCTAACGAACTCTTTATTTTGCAAGTGAATTTATTGTTCACCTGAAGTTGAATGAGATCATGAGATTAATTTAAATACATATTATTTAGCTGTTGAGAATGATCTAAACATAATCCTTGTCAGTGGATGCAAGATCACCGACACCACGAGAGAAAGGGAAATATCATTAGGGAGAGGACATGGTTAACAATTGATCAATTTTATTGTCTACCTCGAGCAGGTGTATGACAAATATCTAAATCATAACTTGGCCATAAATAATATAAAGTAATTAATTACTCTATAAGTTAATTTAAATATAAATATATTAATCTTTAATTATTTTTAAGGAGATTGCAAATGGTTATAAATTAATAAATTAAAATTATTGATATAATTAAGATATTTATTAATAAATATTCTCTTGTGAATGGAGCGAAACAATTCTTGTTATATATAAGTTTATGCAATGGCTATTTAATAGTAAATTAATAATCATGGATATAAGTCTAAGTCCATCGATCAAATATGAGAATATATATGAATGGCTTTAAACCGAAAATTAAATAATTAAAAGTGAGTCGTCAGAATTAGAAGAGGAATTTTTTCTCGTTATTTGTTTCTTCGTATTCTCTGGAGGAAACAACATGTCGGAAGCCAAGAAGTCTCTAGGAATGAAGGTTTCTTGGAGCTAATCTTTTTTATTATGCAGGCTTTTCTTTTCGGGGGCCTACCCTTTCTTACCACTACCATTCAGCTCTGTCTCATCCTTTTCGCAAACACCTTGGCTTGCATCGTGTAAACAAAATCCCTCTTTCTTGAGATGAATATTCATCTAGGGATGGCTTCATCTCTGTGGCACAACTCATTCATCGACAGTTCCATCTTTGTTATTTTCTCTAAGCTTTTTCACTCTTTCACCAACGACGCCAATCTGCTATTTTTGGTCTTAGCATCATGATGGATTTTCCATTCTTTTGGAGTGTCGCTTCTCAATTAATATCCAATCTCTCATTATACCTTTGAAATATCTAAAGGTGTCGACCTGGGATATTTCTTGTTGTTGAGATTTGGGAGAGCATCGCTTCAGTATGTGTCTCCATCACATTTCACTAGAAATACCATGCGGCTTCTACAAGTTTGAGACTATCTTATCAAGCACTTATGGTAGTATTTTGTGTTTACTCATCTTGATAGCATGAAATTGGGAATATTATTATCTTGTGAAAGAAACATGGATGTTGAATTATTTTACCTATCCTTGACTGATCATCATTACAGTTGAGCTACTTTCGAGTTAGTGTTGGCTTTGTTTATAATTTGAAAACCGTGACCGGGCTCTACTCTTTCTTTTAATACAAATTTTCTTTGACAATCCATGAGAGGTAACTTTCAATATCTATTCTTAATTCTTGTAACTTATGCAACTATCTTAGATATTGAATCTAAGCAAACATGTCTTACAATTTGACTTGGATGAGTTAAATATGAACTGAGAACAACTGGAGCTCAGAATAAATAAGGTGTTCTTCCTTGTAGAAAGAAGGTTTATGCTCATGTTTTTGGAGGGAAATTTTGGTCCAAATTGTTCTAGTCTCCTTCTCATCTCTGTTAATCTAAATGAACCTTTCCTGGTTGGAACCATTGATGCCTGTTATGTGTATCTTCTTCTATGTATAACTTTGTAGCAATGAATCTTGTTGAGAACTCCTTGAAATAGAAATGTAACTCTCTTAATAAATTCGTCTTTTTGGGAATAAGAAAATTGGGTCTTTAATTATTTTCTAGGGATGTACTACGAAAGAATTACTTTTGTGGAAACCCGAATCTAGTTCTTGACTTGCATTCGAATTTCCTCTGTCAACTATCATGCTTCTGAAACTGAATCTTGAGCGAACTTTTTGAAAACATTTGGAAAAGACTTTTTTGTTTGATGAGGCCGAGAATCCTCCCTTCTTCTCAACCGTATTCATCTCACGACTTACCTTGCTAAGGGACTAAGGATATCCCCTTCTCAGCAAATGTCAAATTGTTAAACTAACCTTGATTGTAAAAGCAGTTTGCTACCAAGAGATAAAAGGATAATGAACCCATTTCCTCTCTTAAAGGGTTATGAAAACAACTTTGTCTTAAGAAAATTTCCTTAACAGTTTAATGCAATATTGAATCCTAAGGTTAAGATATAACCTCGAACCAAGAAGAAATGACAATCAAACTTGCTAATGTAAATTTAGATCTTGATCTAAAATATTATCATGTCGAGCAAGGGTGAGAGTGTTGATGGCACAGTAGTGCCAGAGATATCAACACAATAGTTCCAGAGATATCGGCATAGGAGTGCCAGAGATATTGGCATAGGAGCTCCAGTAATATTAAAATCCTTGGCCAAGGTACGATGTGAGATTTAGCATCTGTCAGCTATCAAGAACCAAATATACCACTGATCAGAGTGGCCTTTCTAGTTGGGAGGTACCCTTAGTAAGGTCGATCAGGAGGTATAGGTCCTTAACACCAGGCTCAAAGGCATGATGATAATTTGATCCATGTTGATTACCCTCGTGAAGGGTGGGTTCTTCAGTTGAAGAAACTCGAGAGACCAATAGTTCTTAGTTGGGGGGTTAAAGCCCCTGATAATAATTATCTTTCCCTCATTGATAAAAATGACCCAAGTATAATAGCATGATGATGATGTCAAATGTATTTCTTCCTCACCCATAAATTCAAGTACACGCAATGCTAATTAAAGTTTACTTTCATTTATGCCATGAATTCTATTCTTTTATGTTAATGTATGTTGTAAGATTTTGCAGTTAATAAGTGAGATAGTTACCTGATTCATTCAGCTGAAATGAAAGATCTGAAATTAGTTAATGAAAATAAAGAATTTATTTCTTTCCTCAGTTTGTTAATTGGTTGAATGGGAAACCAAGATGGAATAGTTAGTTATTGTTAGGTGAAAATTGGCAGTTAGTTTTCCATTTCTTAAACCATAGAATGACAGTTGTTACATTTGTTTCATAGTTGCAGTAATTGTTCGTTACTTTCTAGAAACAAAGAAAAGTAGTTATTATCTTTATGAGATTCTCTGTTATATGTTTACGATTAATAGTTTTTCTTTCAGCTAGAAATGGAAGTTTAAAAGTTAGTTGATGAGTTGAATGATGTAACAACATCGAGAATGATTTTCTTTTCCTTCTAACTGCAAAGGAAACCCTAGTTCGATAGTTATTTAATTATTGATCTTTTATGATATCGTTGGTGAAAACCATTAGATGCTTCAAATCAGCTGAACCTTAAAACTTAGAAGTTAGTTGGGATTTTAAATTGACTTGGTTGAAATAGTTTTGGAAACCCTAGAATGGAAACAAGTTAGTTGTTTTTCGGCTGAAACTATTAGTTTGTTAACATTTTTAAATTGTAGAATAGGTGAGTGTTACACAATCTGAGCCTTAGCCTTTGACCTACAACTAAAAAACTAAGGCAGATTGAAGAAGAATGTCCAACTTTGGCAATATGGTTGATGGACTTTTTTTCTGAATCAATCTATAAAATTAAAACCCATTAGAGAACATGATGTCTAGCTTCTAAATATATAATTTTTATTAAGATTGGATTATGTTTGTTATTTTTTAATTAATTTCTAAGCAAAATAGTCCTTAAATTTGAAATATCAGGCTTTTTTTGTTTTTTAATAACTTTTTTTTGGTTAAGTTTGTTGTAAGAAAAACTATCTGGCATCAATCTTCAGACAATTCTCTACACAATGAAAAAAATATTCAAAAAATGTTTAGTTTAGGTCCAAGTATGTTGTCTATACATGTTGATTTTAAAAATAACAATTAAGGCCAATTAAAAATGTTGAAAACCAATTACAAAAAATTTCCTCATCAATCTTCATGTTGTTAGCTCTCTTCCCCGAAATTAGCAAAATACTTTTATTTGGGTCAAAAAGTGGTGTCCGTACACGTGCATGGTATGTAAAAAAAAGGGACTTTTAAAAAGTGGTTTTTATAGATCCCTATCAAAATTTAATTTCTATAATCTGGGTATTTGAATAATTTACATATTTGGAAACTAGATTCAAAATGCTAAATTTCCTTTTATTGACATTTTTTAAGATTCATTATGTAAGTGCCTCAAATTTTCAGTCCAAGTGTGAAATTTTTTGAAAAAATAGCAAAAACACTTCTACTTTTGAGCTTTTTATGGACCCAACTTCTTGCATCAGCCCATCCTCGTGTTGGAAGAATGAAGAAGGTTCCCTTTAGGTTTGTTGTCATTGATTCCAACATTGGTTAGTAACTGACTATGTAAACTGTGCGTCCATACTGATCGAGTATTTTGGTCCAGAAATCTTCACATTAAAAGGGAATTCGATGAGTCTTTGATATACTGCTCAGGGATGATAGTTACAAGTATGAACGAGTTTTCAGCATGTGTGTAATTCGGTAGAGCTATCCAAGTGACAAAAGTTTAGTATTCCTTTGGCCAACAAGGTTTATCTTTTTTGTGTTCCATTTTAGGTCCGGCCAGTTATCTGTCCTTATAAGACACTACTAATTAGCGTATGTTATTCAAGATTATTTATATTTAGAACCATTGAATGTATCTAGGTAGTTTAGGAACCTTGTTCATAGTAATGTGCCAATATTACATGTTGAACTAATATATTTGAGTAAAATCATATAAAATCGTGTTTTGTCTTGTCATCATGATCTTCCTCTGTTAATTTGGTCCTTAACTTTTTTAGGGAAGCTATCTATCAAGGTTTGAATGCTAAAGGGCTATACATTGCTAATGTAGGAGACAAAATGGTGATAGTGTCTAGTATTTATATAGGTTATTTTTACCCTAGGAAGTTCAAGTTATTTTCTTGATAGTTAAAATATAAGGATAACTACATGTGAATCCAATCTTGTCTGGAAGAGGGTATGTAGGTCATCCTTAGATGAAAGATGCCCCTAGACTCAAATTGGTAGGGGAAAGTTTAGGGAACAACTCCAAGGTTCAGGGTCATTCTTAAAATTATCTCCCCTCCCTCTTTATTGTGATTCATCTTGAAGTTGGAATTTGTATGAATTACTATGAATTTCTAAGCCAAGTTCCAATTAATATGTTCCCACTATATATGTGTTCAAGCCAATGGATCTAGGTAATCCATCCTCATCAAGTGTATCTATGTTGAATTTTGTAGTGTTTTGCTTTTCAAAATCTAATCCAATCTTGGATGGACTTTTAGAGTCATCCTCATCATGATCTACCTCTTATGTGAATGTATGAGAATGCCTCTTAACTTGTTGGAACTAAATAATCGAAGTTTATGTGATGAACACTAGTATATGTGTCTTCCAATTCAATGAGGAGTATAGGAAGGTATAGGTTAGCCTCGAGACTTAGTGAGGTCTATTCTTACATTAAATAAGGGTGCACTTGGCCTTAACATGGGTATGAATAAGTTAAGGAAACCTGGTAACTTTTTATTTAATGATGATGTTGAATTGATCCATTATGATTTGATGGTGTGAGCAACTTTTTGTTGGTGATGGAGCCTCATTACCATTCGTGTTTGGATCCTAGTTTAGGTTATGGGGGATTTGGGAGGGCTTACCCCCACACTTCTATTGTTAGGATCCAAGGGGGTAGCAACATATTTTGGAGCTCCCTAGTAGGGGTTTGAGGGTAGTGCCCCTAAAGAGAATTTTTTTAAATAAATTTCCTTATAAAATATTATAATTTCATAGTAAATCTAGACTATTCATCATTAAGTCGCAAATCTAACTATAGAGGTTATGTTGGTATCCTTTTGTCCTAAAAAGTGACCCTCTTTTATGAGGGCATTGTATTACAAAGTCTACGTATTGTGAAAGGAGACTAGGAGAGTGAAGAGGAGGTTGCAATGAATGTGTTGTAGGTTCCATCCTTCATTTTGTTGGATGGAATAAATGAAGGATTAACTTTGTTTCTCTATGGATGTAGCCCATATTTGGTGAACCATGTATATCTATGTCTCTCATATATCATTTTTGTTTTGTTTTATTTTTGCATTCCTTTTTATTGTTTGTTGCTCTAGATCCTATTCCTAACACTTTTATTACATATGGAAGTCCTATCTACACTAAATGTACATACCTAGATATGTATTGAGTTTAGGATAAAATTTCTTATGATTTCCTTTGGCAATTGTTGATAACTAACAATAAGTATTGTCAAATAGAGCAAGGTGTTTTGCATAAATATCTATCTACTGGGTAAATTATGATAAGACTATTATTGGTAATATACAAAATTTCAATGTACTCAAAAGCATGTAATATTATTTAACATTAGTGTACTATGGGTTTATTTTCTATCTAATAAATAATGTGTTTCCAAATAACATCTGAATGAAGTAAATGGACTCAATTACTTTATGAGTCGGTATTTGTTATGTCTATGTGTTTGGATAGAAGTCAACTCATGTGAGTTTAATATTTTACTTGTGTTGGTAATTTGACCTCAAGACCAATTGGACTCTATGTATAGATTTGTGGATCACTTTATGTAGCATATAACCAATTCAGCTGACTAGTATTTGTAAATACTTATGATATCTCGATTGTATGTAAATACTTAGCTATAAAATGACCTAACATGTCAAAACTGAGTATGATACAGGTGTGGGTAGTTGGTTATCACCAATCCTATGTAGATGATAGATATCAAATGTTATTCACTATATCTTAAGGATTAATTGGCTATCACTAGTAACAAAGAGGTGAAGGATGCCAAGAGCTATCCATGATATGATGCAAGAGTATTTTAGCCATCTTTCACCAATATCATGTAGGTGATGGATGGTATAAGTTAATCATGATATCTTAGGATTTTCTCGATTATATTGCTAGTAGTGTTGAGGTAATGGATGATATAAGCTAATGATGATATCTTATGGTTTAGATGACTATTACTAGTAGTGCAAAGGTGGCGGATGAGCTAGAAGCTTCCCATGGTATGATATGGCTTAGTTGGCTTTCACAATTACCATGCAAGTGATAAATGCTAGGAGCTACCCTCACTAGGTTGGACCAACTTTTGCTAGTGGCACGGAGGCAATAGATATCAATATCAATTGACTCAAACAGTTTAACGGGCTATGAAAATATTATTAATAGCCTCATATGTTGTGTTGTTACACTTGCACCTTAGCCAATGATGACTAGAAGTAGTATATAATTTTTGTTTATCTTCACACTTAGCAGTGATCTAGAAAAAGTGTTGTTGATCAAATCAACTTAAGAGCAGTAGCTTTGACTGAAGAGTGTTAAAGTTGGAAGTCCCATCGGGCAAGTATCAGAGCGATAGAGGTCTAATTGAAGTATTCTTCTTAACATTTGTAGGAGGGTTAGAGATACTCTTCCTTGGTGATAGTAAATCATTTTTTTATTAACTGTAATGAACTGTCGTTTGGCCCTCAAGTTATTTACTAGCGTAAAGTTTTTATTTCAAACATTTGTCTAGTCTATCTAAAAATCAATACAATTTATCTTCTAGTTTTTTCTTCCATTGACAGTCTTGTTACATTTAGTTAGATTCAATAAATCTTGTATCAGATCTTGCATTATATACATTGAAACGACTCGGTTATTTTATTGGGCACGCCAAATGCCCACCTAGACCCCTCTAGTTTAGTGATCGTCTACAGTGTGGGTTGCATCATATACAAATCCTAGGCAGACCTAGAACAAACAAAATAATTCACATATAAACACCAGTAATAACAACAGATCTTATAAAAGATGCAGCATTCAACCACTGAACATTCTTAGTATTGATAATAAGATTTGCCTTCTTAACAATAAATGAATGCGGTATGAAATGTCATTCATTGAACACTATATTGCTGGTGATTTTAAGACTTGGTTAATATGACAGGGGTTTAAAGGAATAAGCTAAAGAATGCTTCACACTGTATAATAATAAATATTAAATAATATTCAGCTTAAGTAGCTTGAAATTCCTTTCCCAAAGACAAATGGCATGGTTTAAGGGAATAAGCTAAAGAATGCTTCACACCGTATAATAATAAATATTAAAAAAACATTCAGTTTAAGGAGCTTGAAATTCTTTTCCCAGAGACAAATGGTATAGGCATTTTTGTTGTGTTTCATATTGACATTAAACAATTTGTATTTATTTTGAGTAAATAAGCAAAAACGGATTTCTAGAGGAAAGAAAATTCAATAATTGAGCATGTTCTAATAGTTGTTATAGCATCTATTGATCTAATGCCTAATATTTTTAACAATATTGAACCAATAGTTGTGACTTTAAAATTGTTGGTGTTGATGATGAGTATCCATAACTGATTGAAATGCATTTCTTAGATCTAAAAAGCAACAAAGCATGTGATGTCACATCAACGCACTAATAAAACATGACCTAGTGCACAACTATTCGTCTAACTTCTTTTTTTGTCTTTTTGGACACCTCAACAAAATGCTTGATGATGTGGCATCATATTTGATAATGTGGCCTTGAAACCTTAGTTATAAGGAGGAGACTTGTCAAGTAAGTTGCTATAAAAAAAATGGAGTAATTTGAAATTTCCAAATAGAATTTTGAGAAGCACGAAGTTAAGGTGTTCAACTATGGATTCTCTCCCCTAATTACATATCAGTAAGACATGCAAAAGAAAAAAATAATGATAAAATTTTGAATATTATTTCTTCCTGAATGAATGTGCTACAAATCATAAAAAATGTATAAAAAACAATTGCAAGGTTATTAATAGATCATTTCACATTATTTTAGGATGCAACTGAGTACAGATCTGAAAACATCAGCTTCAATGGAATCAATTTAGTTCAGTATAAAGTCTCCAATATTTTAAGAAATTGCATATATATTTAAACCAATTGTAGTATTCTTATGACAACTTTGCAGATTTGAAATTTACTTGGGCACTTAAATTATCTTTGGTACTTTGTCTGGCCTTTCAGGGATCTCGTTCGCACTTGTGTGATCTTCTAAAACTTCAATTTTTAATCTCTAACTATATCCTTAACTAACTTCCTTTGAGGGGTCTCAAGTATAACTGCTCCATTATACTTCATTTATAGTAAATGGACTTCACACATAATGGATGTTGGACAAACCCATATATTACTTGCGAATTTCTGATTCAGCTGTGTTGTTTTTATGGTTTTGTTGTAGTTAAGTTAACTAAGATCTGCCTACCTTCCATTGTTTGGTGGCAATGGAAACGATCCCTGCTCCATTTTGGTCCCGCCTTTGTCTCAAAAGTGGATCTATTTAACCTTAAGTTTTATATGGAATAAAGCCGATAAAAGAAAATGTATAAGACCTGCATACCATTTAAGAAAATAATAGCCTTTAGTGCTTATACTAAAGGAAATAATACATGCAATTCTGTCCACTTGATAGACTATATACGTTAGAACAGAAAATTATAACGGGGCATTCCGAGAATCGAACTCGGGACCTCTCGCACCCAAAGCGAGAATCATACCACTAGACCAAATGCCCTCATGATTTTTTCATTTCAACCATTGAAGTAGTCAATAGAGCAATAAAAATTGCTTTCAATTTGAAGTCCCATTCTTTTTGTCAATAGTTGGTCGCCCACGTCCTTTTAGACCAGGACCTTAATCTGGCGCCTTAGATCAACTCGGCCATGTCAACAGCTATGCTCTGTGAGTCTCTTTTAATTCCTTGCATTAAATTAATATTTGATTGGAATGCAGTTATTAACTTATTATCTTACTATCGTGTATAGATTGTATTGGAAGTATAAGATCAACCCATGACTGATTTAAAAGTGAGATCAAAGATTTTATATTAAAAGAAAGGATGATTTCTGATAGATGTACAAATTATAGAGCTTCTAATTTCTAAGAAGAGATAATAAATGAACTCTCAAAGTTTAAGATTGGGTATGAAGATGACTTTGACATAAGAAATTTGCCATATTTTAGCGTGAATATATGAATTGCAAGACAGAGTCATTGCCATGACTGAGATTGAGAAGACATCAATGAAAGAAGAATATCAGGGAGACATGAAAGAAGAATTCAATGATAAAATTTTGAATCTTAATTGGTGGTGAATGAATGTGCTACAAATCATAAAATATCAAGATCGCGTGAAAAAACCATTTCACATTATTTTATGATGTGGCTCAGTACAGATCTCAGAACAAAACTTCAATGGAAATCAATTTATTCCGCACGCCCCCAACGTTATAAGAAATTGCATATATTCTTAAACTAACTGTAGCATTCTTATGACTACTTTGCAGATTTGGAGTTTACTTGACCACTTTGATTATCTCGTTTAATGAGGATAATGGAATTGCAGAACAACTGGGTACCTTGTCTGGCCCTTGAGGGATCTTGTTCAAACTTTTGTGGCCTTGTAAAACATTCCTTTTAATCTCTTACTACATCCTTATTTAACTTCCCATGAGGGATCTCAGGTATAACTGCTCCAATATACTTACATTTGTAGAAAATTTACTTTTGGGCTAATGGATGTTGGAAAACCCCATATGATTACTTAAAGATTTTCTGATTCAGCTGTGTTGTTTTAAGTGTTTTGGTGCAGTTGGTTTGGGTTAACCTTAACTAAGATTAACCGTCCTCCCATTGTTTGGTAGCATTGGAGACGATCCCTGTGCCGTCTTTTGTCTGAATAGCGTGTTTATTTGATAACCTTTAGTTTGATATCGACTAGAGCCAGAAAAGAAAAATGTATAAGACCTGCAATACCATTTAAAAACATGAAAACAACAGTAGCCTTTCTGTTCATTTTACATTATAGAACTTACAGCAAGATTATTAAGGGGCATTCCGAGAATCGAACTCGGGACCTCTCGCACCCAAAGCGAGAATCATACCACTAGACCAAATGCCCTTTGCGTCCAAGTTTTATGATCTTTTGATTTCAATCATCGAAGTGGTCAATACAGCAACAAAGATTGTTTTCAATTTTTAAGTCTTATTCAGACCACAACATTAATCCGCCGCCTTGGATCGACTCGGCCATCTCAACAACTATGCTCTGTGAATCTCTCTATTGTTTTCCTTGTTCTATCTCTGTAAATACTATTTAACACGATTGGTTTTACATTTTACTTTCACGAGCATCATGTAAACTACAATGTTATGTCAATTTTTTCAAATGGAAATACATTTATGTTAAACTAAAAGAGGGGTAAAAATTTATTCAATCCAAAAGGGAGAACAAAGCAAAGGAATTACACATCCCTATCAATCTTCATTAATTGGTTCAACTTTTGTAACAAATCCGGGGGTAATTGACCCCTTTCTACAATATTCCAATCTTGCAAATGATTAGAAACCCATTTAGCCAAACAATCCGCAACCCCATTTCATTCATGCGGAATATGACAGAAAGAAACAGAATCCAAGGAAGCACACAGATTAAGAATCTGTTTATAATAATAGCTAAATGCCAACTAACATCCTCTAATTGTTGTCTCTTCAGCAAAGTCACTACCACCTGAGAATTCAATTCACAAATGATTTGTCTCCACCTGAGAGCACAACCATGCTCCACAGCACATAAAATGGCAAAAGCCTCCATCACATTGTTAGTATACCAACCCTTATAAACAAAAAAGATAAACTCAACAGTCCCAAAACTAGTTTGCTCAACACCTCCAATACCAGCATGGCCAGGATTTCCACGAGAAGAACCATTTGTGTTGATTTTCAACACACCCTGAGGAGGAGGAGGACACCAACGCCCCTCCCTATTTATGTTATTGATATGATATATCCATTGAATATTACTCACCTGTTTGAACACCCCATGTCTAGTTGTGTTTCTTGGCTTCTTTATATTCCTTACTTGACTGCTTCTCTAATCCATCTTTCAGACTGAACAAATGTTTGAGTTTGAATAATTAGCTATTTTAACATTCACATAAATTTTGCACTTGTGGACTAGGTCATCTTGACAAGCACAAACGAGATGATCTCAAGAAGAATTGAAAATATATTATTAGTTTTTTTAAATAGTTTATAAGATTTAAATACAAGGATTTAAAAATAATTGTGTTAAAAAAATAATATGAATCAATTAAGATTAGAGTCCAATACATTTTCATAGTAATAATTGACAATTTTTTAGCATGGCTTAGCAATAAATCTACCTTAGGGCCTTCTTTGCAAAACTTCTACATTAAATTATAACTCTTTTGATGATGGGATTTTTTTGACTCATTATTTATTTAAGTGTAAACCATTTCTCAAACATTATTTTTTAAACCATATTTTGATGCCTAGGTCTCCTAGCCTAGATATTTCATGAGCCAAGATTGAAACCTAGTACCTCCCTTGTGCATGCTTGAATACTCTTAGTAAACTATCAATTCTTTGATGATTGGAACTTCTAATCGGTTCCTTGTGACGGCTCATTTTCTCTAATATGAATTTTTGCTTATATTATCATATTCATTGTCTTCTAGAGCCACAAAAACATATCATAACTTGTCAAAATCATTTAACAACTATTTTGTATAAAAGCTAATAGCCTCTAAAGTATGACTACGATCTTCATCATTTTGCACCTATGTCATGACATAGAAAGAAAATCCATTTTCTTCCTAAAACCTGTACAATTAAAACATCCTTAAAATTTGATACTAATTTGATTTGAAAATCTCCACAAAAATTAAAAAATATATCTATTAAATTTTGAATTGAATAAAAGACCCACAATCATTAATCCAAATAGACCAAACTTAAACTCATCCAAAATTTGAATTTCCTATTACTCTATCTTACACCCTAATGGTTCAACATGAGACTGAGAAGTCCAAATAAAATTCCTCTCAAAAAGTACTATAATGAGTAGAAGAAGAAGAAAAGGAGCTCAAGTCACTTCCACTAATTTTAAATAAAGGGGATTGTCATAAAAGGACAATGGCACATGGCATGTGCCAAATCAGCTGACCGACTAAAGAGGCATAAGGTGTAGGAGCCATGAATTTTCATAGAGCTTGTTCAAATAAGCTGAAATTCGAATGGGTGTTTTTAATATGGATTGTAACAAAATAACTATTTTAGATTATATTATATCATGATGATAGAAATGTATGAGATCATTCGTTGAATCGTAGGAAAGTGAATAATATAATTGTCATACATAGCAAAATGTATCCAAATAAAATTGGATTAAAACTCATCCATTTAACCATTTAAAAGGGAAGAACACGTTTTATTATATTTTAATAAAGATCTTGAATAAATGAAATCAGCATGATTTACTTCAAATCTGAACATCATAACGCATTCATCCAAATATTTAAAGAAAATCAGATCAAAATTTTCAGAACTTAAAAAATCAATCCAAAAATGTTTATTGACCAAACAACACATCTCTTTTGAAGAGGGAATTGATATGGATCTACTCCATAGCTAACAAGTACCATAACTTTGTGTGGAAAGAACAAACGAATAGATGAGATGCAATTTCTCTTGTATGGATGAGAAATTAATATGCCTTCCAAAAAAAATAGTAAAATTAGCAGCCTCTTACAAATTTCTGACTGAGTTATGTTGTTTAACTGTTTTGCTGCAGTAGGGTTTACTAAGATTAGCCTACCTTCCATTTCTTAAAAAGTATTGGAGACGATCCCTGCACCAACTTGATCCTGCTTTTGGCTCGATATTGTCTTTATCTGATAACTTTTTAGTTTTACATCAACTAAAGCCAATAAAGATTTGGCCAGATTAGAAAATTGTGACAAAATCCTATGGGACGGATGCAATCTCAATACCTGCAATGCCATTTAAGAGCATAAAACTGTAACCTTTGGATTTATACCGTGTCAAAACCCATGATGAAGATGATTAATCCAAAAACTTACAAAAGTTGTGTTCGCAGATTTATTTTGTACACATCATCTGGTCGAGGGGCATTCCGAGAATCGAACTCGGGACCTCTCGCACCCAAAGCGAGAATCATACCACTAGACCAAATGCCCTTCGATAAGATTTTATTTGTTCTTTAAATTTCACCGATTTAAAACAAAATTTAAATACTATTAATTTTGTCGGAGATGTAAAATCTCACTTCTCCCTGTAGCAGTGATCTTATGTTGAGAGTGGGATTTGAACCCACGCCCTTTCGGACCAGAACCTTAATCTGGCGCCTTAGACCAACTCGGCCATCTCAACGGTTGATTGCTGCTATTTTCTCTTAATTATTTCTTCAATTTGCTCTGAATACTCTTTTCGCTGGATTGGTTTACATTTTACTCACTAATATCAGTCAATGCATTATGCAAATAAGTAACAACTACACTATAACTACAATGTTTTGAATTTTGTCAATTTTCTAACAGCGAAAATAACATTAAGTTATTGATGTGATATATCTATTGAACGTTATTCATAGCTTGTCTAAGGCAGGTAATTCTCAAGCGGCTGCTTAGCTTATTTTGGCTAGCAGCCACTACTCAACATTATAAGGAGTATTTTGTGGAGCTGCTGACTCCATGAATATTTATTTTTTAAGCCGTCAATTTAAACTATCTACAAATTAGAAAAACACATAAATTTGTTGTATAAATTTGTTGATAACTATTGCCATATGAGATTCGTAAATGCAGCCAACCATGGACAGCAGTGTCTACAGATTTCTTTTCAGGGGGCTATTTAAATAATTTAAACAAACTAAAAACAAATATAAAAATGAAATTTTGAAAATTATCGATTCAAGCTTACATTTTTAAATATTTTCAAACAAACAAAAACTCTAGCAAATATAAAGCCATGTTATTTAGGTTAATATAGCATACCTCGAAATGTTTTGTATAAAATGTATCTCTCACACAGAACTGTATTCACATAACAGCATCCACAACGAGAATGTAACGGCATTTTTTTTCCATTTGCAAGTAGCTGCTTATTTTTAGCCCCCCAATTTTTGCATAGCCTATTTTCAATTTTTAAGCATTGTTGCTCTGGCAAAATAGGAAAAGATTCCAAAATATCCTATTCCAATAAATAAGCAATTTCATGGGGACACTTAATTGCTTAATTTTAAGCAGAAAACTCCCCTCTATCAACACCCACTTTCTTGGCCTTTTTATACTACATACTTGACTGCTTCTCTAATTCATCTTTCAAACTAAGAGTTTAAATAATTAGTTGTTTTAACTTTCAAGTAATTTGGTCCACAAGCACAACCTAAAAATCCCCAAATGTAAATAGAAATTTGTGATCTTAAGAAAGTGAACTAATTAATTATAATATTAGGTTTAGGATCTCTGATCCTTATTTTAAATAAAATTGTATTTTCATCACACTATCAATTGTTGTTTTTTATAGAAATATTAATGTTACAACTTAAGACATGTTTTGTATATGTTAGGTGTTGTATTATTGAGGTGTTTGGGTTTCTAAGCATGATTTTGGTATCATGTTATTTTGTATGGCTCAACTACAACTCAAATCTAGGATCTCTTTTGTGCATGCTTGGGTGCTCCTCCACTGAGTTGTTGATCCTCAAATGACAAAGATATTTTTGTTGACTCCTAATTAATATTTGGGTAGTGAAACATTTTCTCTAACATCCCTCCCTAAGCCACACATTGGTGCTTAGAGATTCTAGCATAAATATTTTGTGAAGTCCACTTAAACATAAACCTTCATTGTGCATGTTTGGGTGCTCTACCACTAAGCATCCTCTAGCAACTAAAATGTTTAATAAGCTCCTTGTTACAATGTTGGTGTGGCTCATTATTCAATATAAATTTATACATTTGTTGCCATGTTCCTTGATGTTTGAAGCCACAACAATATGTCATAACTCATTAAAACCATCTAGCAACTATTTTCTATAAAAGTTGATAGCCTCTAAATTATGACTACAATCTAAATTATTTTGCTTCTAAGTCACAAAATAGAAAAAAA
Organism: Sequoia sempervirens; assembly: GCA_007258455.2. Lineage (NCBI taxonomy): Eukaryota > Viridiplantae > Streptophyta > Pinopsida > Cupressales > Cupressaceae > Sequoia > Sequoia sempervirens. Next base: position 26,382 of record VDFB02021375.1, on the reverse strand, counting down.
AAAACAACCATGTTCTTGCTCCATTTTGCACAATCAACGCATCCTAAGAACACATACTAACTTATTTTGAGAAAATCCATGGAAACAAAGAATGGGGACTAATAATGAAGATTCCTTAGGCATTGTATTGCAATTATTAAAATAGAACTTGATGTTCTTGCCACATATGTTGAACTTTGAATTCAAAAGTTAGCTAAATTCATTGCAATAGAATAAATGTGTGCCTTCCATAAAGAGGCAAAACAAAGAAAATAATGAAATCTATCATGTGGACAAGAGAAATTTATGAAATGCCTAACATAACCTTGTAGACAAAGAAGAAAGACTTCATGTAATAGACCAAATTTCAAGTCACACTCATCTAATACCAAATCATCCAAATTTTGAATTTCCTCTTGCTCTATGTTATACTTGAAAGGCTCTATGTACATACTTGGAAGTCAATGGATGGAATGTCTCTCAAAAAGGAATTAAGATGAGTAAAAGATCAACATTTCTCTCCCAAAAAAAATTATGAGCCCAACAAGTCACTTCAACTAATTCTAAATAAGGGAGTTTGTTATAAAAGGATAATGACACATGGTATGCAAAAGGGCATAAGGTGTAGGAGTTATTCCTCCTAGACCCCTCTAGTTTAGGAATCATCTACAGTTTCTAAAGGGTTGCATTATACTCAAATCCTCGATAGACCCAAAAAAATCACATGTAAACACTAGTAATAACAATAGATCTTATAAAAGATGCAACATTCAACCGTTGAGCATATTCCTAGTATTGATAGTAAGTTTTTCCTTCTTATCAATAAATGAATACAATATGAAATGTCATTTGGTTGATAACGATAGCAATAAAGGAAATAAATCAAAATATTATCTTATGGAAAAGATGAAGCAATAAAGCAATAAAATAAAAACAAGAAAAACAATTAAAGCAATAAAACAAAGCTAGATTTTTCTAAGATTAGACAATGGTTGTTATCTTGAAGATATTATTATATATCTTGTTGCCAAATGAATTGTAATTGTAATTGAATAGCAATAGTTGTGTGAAGATTGTAATCAATTTCTCTGAACAATAAGAATACTGATACTTTACCCCGTGGATGTATCTTTGACATATTCTAAGGTTTTACCATGTAAATATATCTTATTTGTTATTTTGTTTAATCTTTCCTGTTATTTCTTGACAGCTAACTTGTGTTGCAATATTATTTAAATTTGTGAATAATAATTGTGATACGATGATGTGCATGTTGTGTCCTGTATTATTTTGACGCAAATAAACAAAAGTCCGACTACTAATTGCACATAACTGAAACATGAAAAGAAGAAATTAATGATTAAAAATTGAATACTACTTCTTACTAAGATCTGCCTACCTTCCAGTGTTTGGTATCATTGGAGACGATCCCTGCTCCATTTTGGTACCGCCTTTGTCTCAATAGTGTATCTATTTCATAACCTTGAGTTTTTTATGGACTAAAGCCAATAAAAGAAAATGTACAAGACCTGCAATACCATTTAAAAAATAATACTAAGTGCAGTTATGTTCATTCTAATGTATGTGCGCTAGAACAGGAATGTATGACGGGGCATTCCGAGAATCGAACTCGGGACCTCTCGCACCCAAAGCGAGAATCATACCACTAGACCAAATGCCCTCTTCGATATTTCAAATTTTAGAAGTGGTCAAGTTATCAATTAAAATTGTTTTCAATTTTAAAGTACTATTCATTTTGTCAATAGTTGGTTCTTCACGTCCTTTTGGACCTTAATCTGGCGCCATAGATCAACTCGGTCATGTCAACAACTATGCTCTGTGAATCTCTTTTAATTCCTTATATTAAATTAAGATTTGATTGGAATGTAGTAGTTATCTTATTTTCGTATAAGGTCAACTCATGACGGTGATATAAAAGTGAGATCAAAGATCTTATATTAAAAGAAAGGATGAATTCTCTTAGTCTTTATCATTGATATACAAACTATAGGCTTCTAATGAAGATGAATGAACTCTCAAAATCTAAGTTTCGATCTAAAAATGACGTTTTAGTGTGAATATATGAATTGCAAGACAGAGTCATTGCCATGACTGAGATTGAGAAGACCATGAAGTTTGCTTCTACATTGAATAGAAGTTGCTGTTTGATGGAAGAAAAAAAATTGTACTAACCAGGACGTTTATTATACATTACAACAAGTAAAGTTTGAAGGTCACATATTGCAGCTACAAGTGTTGCTGATCAGATCAACTTTAGAGCAGTAGCTTTGACTTACAAGTATTTAAAAGTTGAAGTTCAACTGTTGTAGGAGTATTAAGAATATAAGAGTGATAGTAGTCTAATAGCAGTAGTCTGATAGGAAATCAATTTTTATCAACTGTAATAAGTTTACAGTTGGCACTAGTCAATCAGTCATTCAACATTATATTTCTTTTGATTTTAAGACTTGAAAAATGTACAAGACCTGCAAAACCATTTAAGAACATGAAAACTACAGAAGCCTTTCTATTACAGCAAGATTGGCTAGGGGCATTCCGAGAATCGAACTCGGGACCTCTCGCACCCAAAGCGAGAATCATACCACTAGACCAAATGCCCTTCGATAGAAATTTATTTATATATTAATTTTCACTAATTTAAAATAAATTTTAAATACTATTCATTTCGTCGTGAAGGTAAAATCTCACTCCACTCCGCAAGAGTGATATCATTTTGCTGTAAAGGTAAAATTTCACTCGGAGTGATATATGTTGAGAGTGGGATTTGAACCCACGCCCTTTCGGACCAGAACCTTAATCTGGCGCCTTAGACCAACTCGGCCATCTCAACTGCTACTTTCTTCCATTTTCTCTTAATTAATTATTTCTTCAATTTTCTCTGAATACTCTGTTCGCTGGATTGGTTTACCCTTTAGTCTCACTAACATCAGTCAAATTTCTAACAGCGAAAATAACGTTAAGTTATTGATGTAATATATCCACTGAACAAAACTCATAGCTTGTCTAACTCCCCTTTCTTGGCCTGTTTATACTACTTACTTGACTGGTTCTCTAATTCATCTTTCAGACCAACTGAACAAATGTAGGGGTTTAAATAATTAGTTGTTTTAACTTTCAAGTAATTTGGTCTACAAGTACGACCTAAAAATCTTCAATTGTAAACAGAAATTTGCGATCTTATGAAAGTGAACTAATTATGCCAAAGGCGTGTCCTATTTGAGAATGGAAAGCTAAATAATTAAATCTACGGTGAAAAGATCACTATAACCAATGCAATATGGTCAGTTTAATCTCCTCCATCGAATGTTTTTAGTATAAGAAAAAATAAGAAAAAAAAAAAACCAACGTGGTTTCCCTTCATTTTCTCCAGCATAACAGTTTGGGAGCTTTGTACCAAAGAATGTGGTCGCCCGGGTATTGGAGGCAACAGAAATTTCGATTATGGCGAAGAGTGGAGCTCCGTTATTTGTTGTTTGCATATTTATTTCCCTTTTAGTTGTTTTTGTTTGCACCTTTTTTTGCTTTCACTGATTTCTTCATAGTTACAGTTGTTGGTAGTTTAACTTCTTGTTTTTGGTTTTATTACATTTGTGATGCTTCACTTTTTTGGCTGAAAACATTGGTGAAGGGATGTGGGCTGCTAGATTTGGTTAATTAGTTATTGTGTTTCAGGTGAGCTGCTTCATTTAAGTTCGCCCAGGTGTGGTACATATTATGTTTTTGATTTCACCAACATTTTTATTATACAAAGGGATTTTAAAGGATATATGTTTAGTTTAGCTTCAAGTTTTTAGCTTAGGTTTTGATGGTGTATTTTAATCTAATATTATTAATAGCATGGACGATATTGTGTTGATAGGGCATCTGATTTTTTAAAAGAAATAGTTGAATAGCAATACTACTGTGTTTACTTGCAGGTTGGAGGTGGAACAAACCCATTCAAATTAGCAAGGGTATTGACAAGACTGTCAAAGATTTAGTTACAAATCTGAGCAATTTAATGTAGTGCCCTTGTTACAAGTAGTAATTTGCTTCATAAATTTTGAGTAATTAAAACTCAATTTTCAGATTTTTTTTGCAATCATAGAAACCTCATAAGCTTAGTTTTTATACTACTGTGTTTAGTTGTAGATTGGAGATGGAGAATACACATTGAAACTACTAGGGGTATTGAGAAGACCGTCAAAGCTTTAGTTACTGTCTAAAAGCTATTTCAAAAGAGGTAAATTATATCTCTCTAGATAACTATGTTCACTATTGTGTTCTGTTTGAGTCGGTCTTGAGGAAGTAAAATTTTCTCTTTTTGAAATGTTAAATTGGAAAGCTTCTGCCTTTTTAGGATAATTTCTTCATATTTGGCTCTTACTTCACATTTTTTGTTTCTTAGTAGAGTCGGTTATTAGTCTTCTACTGATATCTGAAATTCTATAAAATGACCCCTTTTTGGGCATCTATAGATTTTTCTTTTAATCTTTAGTTAAAAATGTGAGCACTTTAATGTAGTACCCTTGTTGCAAGTAGTTATTTGCTTCATAAATTTTGAGTAATTAAAACTCAATTTTTAGATTTTTTTTTCAATCATAGAAACCTCATAAGCTAAGTTTTTATAGTACCGTATTTAGTTTTTATACTACCGTGTTTAGTTGTAGTGCCAACATTATGCAATATATACCATTGGGCTTCTTTCACTCTATTTGTATGCATTAGATTCCAATGCATCATGTTGGGAAGAATGATGAGGAAATCATTTTGTACCTCTATCTAAACTTTCCATACTTTGGTGCTTTCTTTGGGCCATCTTCATTAACAATTAAAGCAGATTATTATTCGCATGGTTTTAAAATTCGTACTAGAACTAGAGCTTCAAGTCTCGATGGAAGGTTGTCACTCTGCTTTGAGATACCTGTCGCAATATGAAAGTTGCATACTTTTCAATACATGCAGCTCATCCATATTTTGTATAGGAGCTTTAAGAACCATTCACCAAAAATTTGATTATCCAGAGCCTCTAGCCTTATGTATTCATTTTCAAGAGATGAATCATCGTGGGAACTACACAATGTAGACTATACACTTATTACATTGAATTGACAATCTTGGTAGAGGTTCTACAATCATCTTAAAATGTCATGCCTAGGATCTCTATCCCAGAATATGTGAGTTTCTCGTCTCCAACAGAAATCTTAGCAAATTCAAATCACCATGTATTTGTTTCTCTGTCTTGGGGAAGAAATGATGCATTACATATTTCAAAAAGGAAGCCAAATCTTGTTGTTTCTCTTCATTTCTCACTTTTACAGTACTTTTCTTGTTTGACTTAAATGACCTGCATCACCTCCAACAAGCCCCTTCTCAATTGAGTATGACACAAAAATCATTCTCAATGGAAAGGCACTCTTCATTTCTCATTTTTTTCAAACTCAGGTTCAAATGCATCTCCTATAGAGTTTTCTTTTATTCTTTAGTTAAAAATGTGAGCACTTTGTAGTGCCCTTGTTGCAAGTAGTTATTTGCTTCATAAATTTTGACTAATTAGGAACTTTTTTAGTCTAGATTAAGTTCAAAAGGCACCTGCTACCTTCTTTCAGCTTTTACATGACAACATTTTCTAAGTAGCATTGTTTCTTGAGTAGCATAGCTTCTTTTAGTTATTTTTCAAAAAGATTACACTTTGTTCTTTAGCTAATAATGTTACCTTGTTTTCTTTAAATTTTTGAAAAATAATTTCATTTGTTTTTTTTTAGATAATGGAAAATATTCAAGCTCACCAAAATGAAATAGGAAATTTAGTAACAAGTCCAATAGTAATTTTAGATGATGATTCTGTCTGTTCAAATGTGTACATTGAAACACCAATTGGAAAATTAATTAAATCAATTTCTGAATATTCACAAAAAGATTATCGAAGAGATTGAAGAAGCAACATATCTTACTATCACTGTCAAAGAAGAAGAAATCTAGCAAATGGAAGATATTGCAAAATATTTCCATAAAACATGTAGGAAAGTAGGCAGTTTCTACTCTTTTTTAAAAGAAATGTACTATGACAAACACTATGAGCAAGGGTCATCAAAGATCATTATTGAACAGTTTTTACTTTTTCTAAACGATGTATATCCTTAATTTTGTTAATAAATCATATGTACATACTTGGTAGAATAACAATATATATCCATCATCAAATACCAGTAAATATATCTTCATTGTACATTAATTCTTATACATATCACATGTACATACTTTGAAAAATAACAGTGTATTTTATGTATCAGATATCTGTAATGATATCTTCTTTGTACAAATAAACTGAAAAATGAATATATAATTGTATATTTTTGTATAATTGGATTCCTATAGATGGTTATGCCTTTGTGGACAATGTGTTAACTTTTTGAATCTTGCCAAACATTTACATGTCTTGTCTATGCTTCCACATTTTACATACATGTCTACCAGGGCAGTTGCAACTACATCTGACAAATGGCGAGGTAATGAATAAAAACATGTTTACTACTGGGTTGAAACATAATCTACCCTTGGCAAGGGGTCAAACAATCATGGTGTTTGACAACGAAATCAAAGCAACTATTAAATAACAATCTGCAAATGTTTTAGGAAACAATAGACCAAATACCATATGACAAAATGTAAAATAGCAATCAAAAGCAAATATATAATTTGCTCGGTACTTCTTTATCACTAACAAGCCTACCATCTTGATCCATAGTTTCCATTGTCCTTTGAAAGTGAAATCACTGTCTTCAATGTGTCTCATCTTTGCATTGTCACTTCCTTGCTGCCCTTGAGACTTATCTTGACATGTCCATCATTATCTGCCACTCAGTGCTATTCCGATCCACATTCTGGATAGACTTTCCATTTAGGTCTTCTACTGCAGTTCCATTACATCTCTGATCTTCATAGGTGATTTTTGTAGCATTATTCTATTGTTTTGTCATAGCAACAAAATCTCTTTCTTCAACTTGGTCCATCTCATTTGAAGATAGGCACCATCATGCTCCCTTAGAAAATACTGATGCTAATGTATTTACATAATAACCACCCTTTTTCTTCAAGTTCATTTGCCTTGCTGGTTATTGGATCCAATTACAATACTTCTCCTCTAACTTTATACTGTGAAATTCATCCTTTTCTATTCTCCTCTCACCATGCTACCAACATTGTTTTACTTTGACTACACTCCAACATATTGTTGTTGAGAGGGAGAGTCAACTCCAAATGATTTTTGCAGGTGGCTCAAATTCTTCCCTGAAAATTTTGCATTATACCTACAAAAGGTTCTTAAAACTACCTTACCAGTCTGATTCCTAAATCTGTAACTACATTTTTGCATGCTAAGGACAGGAAATTGCAGGCTATAGATTCCTTTTTTACACACTCCCATGACAAGACTCTTACAAAATGTAAAATTGCAAAGAACGTGATGCATTTTCTTTCATATTTGATGTGTCTTTAAGAAATTGGTAACAGGTAAATGAGGAGAAACATTTCAGACACTAGCTTGCTCTCCAAGTTTCACACCCTGTCATATGGTCAATATGACAGTCTTCTCCCCAAAACTCTTGCCAAAGTTTTGGCAATTAAAACTTGAAAATTGGCTTGTCAGTAATACTATTGGAGATAATATAAAACCATTAAGATGGAAATCCCACAAATGTCAGTCAAGATGTACTTCCTTCAAACTACTATCTTGCTTCAATCTATCAGTAGGATAATAGTTGTGGTCTTTGGATACTAATGATACTTTGTATAAAGGCCAAGAACTACTCACAATAAAGTTGTTATGACTTTGCTCCCTAATAGATTCTTTATTTGATCCCAAATGATGAAAGTTGGGTGTTTGCAGCCTCAGTAATGTCATGATTGTCAGATGTAATTATTGGTTGTCAAATCACTATTTGATAACATTGTTGTTACTCAAAATATGACAACAGTGACATGTGATGTAGAACAATACAGGGTCACAAACAGAATTTATCAATAGTAGGCCAATTAGTTTGCATACCACAATATGATAGATACGTTTCAGAGTCCAGCCCTATATGTAGGTGTTTTCCAATTCAAATTTTTAAACATTTATCTTCTCCTGCTTTAGTAATCAGATATGTTGAACATTACTTACCTTCCATTTATTGAAACAAACGTGCATGGGATTTAAAAAATATGACAATGAACTCGAGCATTGAAGCTCATTGGAAATAATGGAATAGCAAAAATTGTATTTTAAGGTTTCCCATTTGGCAGTAAATTTTGGCTATGCCTTCTGCAAAATTCTCTTTCCAGTCTAATATTTTTTCCTTTATGTAATGGATTTCAACATAATGTATAGTCTCAATACCATTTTGTAACATAGACTATAAATTATTCTACTTAGCCATGAGATTCCTTAAGTACTTCATTTGTAAATAATATTGATTTCTCATGCATGATGGACAATATCAAAGTGGAAAGTCAAATTTGTCCCATATTCCATAAGACAAGGATGAGTAAAAACATAAAATCCAGATTCGACAGAACTTGACCAAAACAAGTCATTTTTCAGTAAAATTTGTTATATAGATTGTTGTTGTTGTAGAAATTATTTGGGGTCCACTCAAAAATCAATGTCTCTGACATTCAAAAATTACTGATTTCAAATCACTTTGAAACACAATTTATCGTGTGCAACTCAATTTTCCCTATTTTGTGAATTTTTATTAAACAGTTCATATTTTATTGACCAATTCTCACATCCCTTATTTCACTCTACATTTTCCATATACCAAATTCCAAAAAAGGAAAAACGTAAAATTTAACATCAATTATAACGTTCACAAACCTCTACCAATTTCAAAGCAAAAAGATTACGGCTTCAAATTGCCTTGATTTTCAAAATGTTGCTTTTTTAAAAATTTAGTGGATGAATGTTATCTTAAGATTTGTAGCTAATTTATGGAATTGGAAAGACAGTACATCAATTATTTTCAGTGCATTTTACTTGAAGATTTTTCTAGATAGTCAGTTTTCCGTTGATCATATATTTTCTTCTAATTTGAAAAGCTTAAAAATCATTAGAAACTTTGATAAAATTGTTGGTGATCGAGATATAGGAACAGGGAATGAGTTTAGTATATAAATTTTTTATTTCAGTAACATTTTTATTATACAAAAGGATTTTAAAGGCAATATGTTTATTTCAACTTCAGGTTTCTAATTGCTTATTAAATTTTTTATAGTGTTTTTAGCTTAGGTTTTGATGGTGTATTTTAATCTAATATTATTAAAAACCTGGACGATATTGTGTTGATAGGGCCTATGACCAAAGCTACAATCTTGTGCCGACAAGGGCAGTTGCCATAGATTTTGCATGCTTTCACACTGGAGGTTAGTTTTAAGTTGTATTAAAAGTATCTTTTTTTTGGAAAAATATATAATCTTATATTTCACAACTACTTTAAATGCATGTTCTATTATTCATCAGTTTTCAAGTTTTCATCAATTAGTGTTGTTGGGATTCCCTTATATTTTGCTTTCCCATGTTTTTCGATTTCTATCCATATTTTTGCATTTGTTTTCATTTAAAAGGTGTGTGGGTTTCAATGGGTGTATTGACATTATAATGTCCTTAGTTGGAATTTCTATAAAATATAGAACAACAAATGTCGACTCCAATAAAATTTAATGGATGCCAAGGTCTGAAAATTTATAAGGAACCCCTGCTCAAAAGATTTTATCTTATCACTTGATCAAACATGCCATGACCTGTGCTGGATTCTGTAAAATATCATGATTCTCATTGTAAGTGTAAAATATCAACATTCTCATTCTAAGATTAATCTTCCCTGTATGAAGGGAAGATGAATGGAAAGATGGTTACTGGCCATTCACCTGCTAACCCTCAAGGGTAATGGCGTTGTCCCCAACTGCATGCAATATGGGTAAGGACCATAGTGTAAAGATTTGATCCTCCAATGTGCACATTTGAAGAGGTATTTCTATAAGATCTAACCAAACCTTATCACCAATCTTAATGTTATAACTAATAAGGTGTGTGATGTGCGCCACAGCTCTTTGTAATTTTGGCATTGATTCATTTGAATCTATTGAACCTGTTGGTGCACTTGTTGAATGTGATGTAACAAATTATCTCCTAATCCACTTCCTTCTCTTGTGCACTAGGTGCTTGTGGGAATGTGGTAGATGATGTAAAAGGGGGGTAGCTTTTGGAGCCTAAGACATATCTATAATAGAAAATCCCCTATAGAATTTTGCAAGGCTTTGTTTTAGGAATGTTGGAGTAGTCTCTATCATTTTGACATTTATAGAATGACTTCTTTTATTGGGATTTGATGGCATACAAATTGGGGCTTATTGAGATCACCATGTCTTTGTTTCTTTGTCTTGGGGAAGAAATGATGCATTACACATTTCAAAAAGGAAGCCAAAACTTGTTGTTTCTCTTCATTTCTCACTTTTACAGTACTTTTCTTGTCTGACTTTGATGACCTGCATCACCTCTGCAACAAGCCCCTTCTCAATTGAGTATGACACAAAAATTATTCTCAATGGAAAGGCACTCTTCATTTCTCATTTTTTTCAAACTCAAGAAATGCATCTCTAATTGCTTCATTTATAGTTTCTCCACATATTGCATGGCTAATTCCATTTGCAAATAATGCATTTTCTTCGCTCTTCATGATTAGAGATGACAGATAATCTTTTCCACTAGAGTTTTGCTTGGGAAATTGCCTTACTAAAGATATTCATTCCATTGTTGCTATAACAGAATGGACAAAACAAGGAGTATAGAACACCCCATATTGAATATTTTGTGGAAAAATGCATTGGAACAACACAGTGTTCATCCAATGGTTGTTCCATTGTTTGCATAAGCTAAATAACATGAACAAAAGGTATAGTTCATAAATGCTGACTTGAGAAGGACAAATGGCAAAGAAATGATAGCCTATACTTGTTGATTTTTAGTCATTCTATACAGGTCAAACAACCTACAAGATTCATGTATCTAAAGACAATCATCATACAAGGAGGTGACCATCAGTGAAAGTACTATTTTGCTTCACAAAGAGGAAATTTTGAAGGTTCAAATCTATATTAAACCCTAAGAACCTGTGTATGAAATATGCAGAGTGTCACAATGCTCCAATATAAAATTCATTATAAATTAGTTTTATAAATTAGGTCCGTATAACATTAACAATCTTAGCTTACCATTTTTTTGTAGGTCATTTAGCAAATAATTTTGTTTGCACAACAAACGTCTCAATAGAGAAATGATGGCTTAAAATCAACTATGCATCCTCTTGCAAGGATCCAAACATGATTTTAAAAAACCCTTTGAATAAGAAAAATAATTAGTTCCCTGTAGGATATAACTGACTATTGATTGGGGCTTAAAGGTTGCAAAGCCATATTAATCTTACTTGAAGAAACGCATGTTGATTTTCCTTGTCAGTTGTCATGTGCAAACTAATGATTGAGTAAATACTAACAAACCTATTTCATTAGAATTGATACAAACAAAATCTAATAGCCACCACAAGATGATTCTAGATATCTGAGATAACAACTAGTCTAGTAGATCAGGAATCATAAAAGTACCCACTGGACTGCTAAGAGTGGTGGTTTCCATTACAAATAAATGGGCATTGCTTTCTTATAATAATCCTATGGATTAGTTTCAAACTCAAATCCTATTCTACTAAATTACCTTCATAGTTGGCTTCAGTTGGAAGCTTTCTTCTTTTTCCTTCTAATTTTGATATCCACCAAATAATAGTGCTAGGCTTCAATTAAATTCCAATGCTTTATCAATTATCACATAGGACAAATTTTGCATACTGTACTTTTAACTTTTACCTATTACTTTTTACTCTTACCTATTACTTTTAACTTTTACCTACTACTTTTTACTTTTACCTATTACCTATTATTTTAACCTATTAATTTATACTTTTACCTATTACCTTTTACTGTACTTGAAAATTACTCTCCTTAATTTTCTTCGATAACTAATTACCATACTTCAAAATTGCGTGCAGGAAAACCACTTTCAAAAACTTAAAAATTCTTGATGTCAACGTTAACCACAAATGTCATTTCCAAAATACTTGGCAGCATACTTGATGTACAACCCTTTTTACAGGTTGTGTTTATTGACTCCATTCAGCAACCTCAAACTACAATTATAAAATATTGCATGCAACTATCTAATGGTATGCACACGCATCCTGCACTACTACTAGCACAATTCAATGAACTTGTCTTACAGAAGGCTCTAGTGAAATGATCTATTGTCCGTCTCAAAAATTACAGTTGCAGAAAATTCACCAAGTTCACGTACCTGTATACTTTCCCTTTATTGTTTAGGCCTTATTGGTTAAGCATGTACATTTCCATGATAAGTATCTTTCTCCTTTCATTGCAGGGAAATTTTAATTGAAAACTTGGAAATAATATCAAACAATGAATCATTGATTGGAACTCCAATTGCTATCCATCAAGCTACAACCTATATACCATCTACTAGCTCTGAAGAGTCGTTTACAACTTCTCAAGTTGAAGAATCAACAACATCAATGGGACAACACAATATGGGCCTATCTGAACCAATTCCAATTCAAGCATTAACTCCATACCATAAGTATTGGGCCATTGAAGGTCGTGCATTGAATAAAAGCGCAATTCATGAGTCAAAATGCTGGTCATGATGGAAAAGTCTTTGGATTTGATTTTATAGATAAAGAAGGAGCTAAAATACATATCACTTGCTTTAATGAACTTGTAGACACATTCTACCCTATTATAAAATCCAATAGCCTTTATGTAATATCTAATGGTCGCATCAAAGTTGCTAACACAAAATATAGCAGCACCACAAATCCTTACGAAATATTCCTCCATAGCACTTCAACGATAACTTCATCCACTTGTGCAGACTCTACTATACCCAACCACAACTTTCATATCAAAACCATAGAATCATTAATGTCATTTCCTATTAATACCCTTGTAGATGTCACTGGCATTGTCCTCTATATCTCCCCTACGTCAACCATACGTAAAAAAGATGGTACTAAAACAGTAAAATGTATAGCTACCATTACAGACATGTCAAATCGTACCATTGATATTACACTTTGTGGTCAACATTGTGAAATTACAGGAAAACAAATATCTGAGCTTTCTTTACATTCATTGAACCCCCCAATTATTTTGGTAAAAAATGGTCGTATAACATCTTGGTCTGGAAAATCAATAGATACCATTTTCCCAACAATCATTTTAATTAATCCTAACTTGGTAGAAGCCACGAGATTACAAACATGGTATGCAAATAGAGAAATTGAAAAACCCTACCTTTCCCTCTCAAAAGCCCATTTTCCCATCGACAAATTTGAAAATCCAATTCCTATTTCAAATATTACAAACAAAAGCACTGTTGAAAAAAGCAATGTCTATGTAAAGGCCACAATTACAAAGTTACGCTTAGACAACTTCTACTACCTTTATTTCCATCATTTGGTGGAAAACAAAAAATGTAAGAAAAAACTTATCCAAATTTCTCCCGGTTCTTTTAAATGTCTTAAGTGTTCTACAGAAAATTCAGAATGTGATTTCAGCTACATGTTGAAGATGGATTTAGAAGATGATACGGGTCAACTTCTTAATGTTACTGCATTTGAAGTATCAACAACTACATTGTTAGGTGTTTCTGCAGAAAATTTTCAACTCCTACTAGTAGATAACAATTTTGCTACTGACATTATAGCCAATGTTATCAATTGCCAGTTTCTACTTGCTCTTACAATTCAGTCAAATCAATTTGGTGGACGTGAAACACAAAGCATTGTTACTACAGCTATTAAGCGTACTTAACTCTTGTAATTAGCTCACAACATGTATAATGTACTATCTATTTCCAGATTTGAATATTTGTAAATATAAATCAAATGACTCCTTTTTCTATGGTCAATGTTTTATTTCAAATGCATCATGTTATTTACACCCTATTTCAAATTATATTCAATGCTCCAAATAAATATTTATTATGTTAGTTGTTTAATGTATTTTTAAAGCATTTATGTTAGTTGTTAATGTTTACCTCCTCTCCTATGAGTTCTTTCTCTTTCTCATTCTTTTCAAAACACATTTACTTACATTAAATGTCCATCTAAGTTGTATATTTACTCTATTTAAAATGTTAAATATTAAAGCTTCAAATTTACTTACAATTACTTTAAACACTGCACATAGTTATTTACTATTTTATCATTTGAGTTCTTAGGATTTAAAATTTATTTTTCCATTAGCCATTCCACCCATGGTTGTTTATTATATATTATATAAAAATTATATGAACTATTTATGTTCACAAAAACTTGTAAATGGAGTTAGAGAATAGAAGGTTGCAAGAAAAATGTGCTCGGCGAAATGAGCTATAACGATTACACTACCATGCAAGAAAAGATGAGATCAATAAGAGAAGACGATAAAATGAACAAAATCTCATAGATGGCATCTCCAGATCTACACTCCCGTGTTCTACGAATCCCACCCAGCTCTATTCACTTGCAACTAAAATACATAATTCAATCCAAGTTAATCCATTTTCTCATATCCATCCACAACCAAATTTTTCCCAACATTTTTATACTGCAAGAAATAACTTCCGCTCAAAATTAGATAAACTTGCAAATATGCCAACCTATTTAGTCTACATGGAAAAATATCTTGCCATTAAAACAAGGAAAATAAATGAAGTGCCTACTTGTTACAGATGCGCATCTAGAAAAAATGGCCACCGTTTTTCCAAATGGAATAACATGGACCCAGGTGAGCAACCCCTATGTTTAAAAAAACTAACTCAAGTTGAAGAGATGCTAATAGCAAGGGTTAGTTTGATACTTCAAGTAACCTATGCAAACGGGGGACAACTAAAATATAGTGGCCACACTATTTGTTTTCCTCAAGATGTTTCTACTATTGCAACTCACTTGCCCAAGCATATAGACGAATTAGATATCTTATTGGTTAACAAAAAAAACATCAGGCAAAAAGACTATAGCTTTTTTGTAAGTAGAGGTCGTGTATACGAGGCTTTGCAATATAAACTCTTAAATGATCCATACTACAAATCTATAGAATTAGATGAGGCTACATTATCCTTCCTACCAAGTGATTCCACTAACATTATAGACCTCATATATGAAACAAACACTATTCCTACTCCCACAACTACAACCATGTTGCATACATATGATGCAAATGACAAGGGCACAGAAGAAAACATGCAACCTAGTACTTCATTTGTTGCTAACCTTCCACCAGCACGCAGAGAGGTTAAAGAATTGTGGTCTTTATTGCAACTAGGCGAAGGCCGACCACCCTTGTCTATAGATTGGCCACCCATTTCTTCGTCTCCCATCAATGAATACAACACAGAAGGATTATTTGTAATGGCATTCCCCAATTTTTTTCCTAAAGGTGTTACTGACTTCAAACAACAACGCATCAAGGAAGTCAAATTACATGAATATGCTCTCCACTTTCTAAGGTATTATGATAATAGGTTTGGCCAACACCCTCATTTTAGGTACTTCATACTAAATATCCTTATGCACCATCGAAGCCAAGAAACAACATCTGTTTTTGTTCATAAAGACATCCACCCAAGCCTACCTACAACTATTCTCGATCTTTGTCAAAGATTGAAGGACTTGCCTGATGACAAGCTTGCAGAACAACTCATGTGCTTTGGAGCGTCAATTCGCGGAACACAACAATTTTAGAACCGTTGTAGAGTGGAGCTTTCAGATATGGTCATACAAATTGGTTGTCCAACACTATTCTTCACACTTAACTTGCAGCGATACAAAATGGCCACACTTGCATAGTATAATGTCATCTAATGCACCTACAAATCCACAAGCAGCTTACAGATGGAGGATACAAAATATAGTTCAAAATCCACACCTTACAGCACAGTACATGCACCATAGATTTACTGCATTTCGTGAAGAGGTCTTGGAAAAAGTTGCTTGGTGCAACAGACTACTGGTACAGGTAAAATCTTCATAATTTCATCAATTTACATTGCATACCTTCTAAACAATTCCTAATAATAAGTTTCCACTAGATACGAATGGCAACACAGGGGTTTGGCACATATCCATGGTTTCCTATGGCTAAAAGATGCACCAAATATCGAGAAAATACAATGGAATAATCTACTATCAAGTAAAAAATGTAGTTGAATACATCAATAGATATGTCTCTACATGGAATCTTAAACCCCTTCCTTTAAGAAACCAAACAATCCACCAAACTATTCTCGATGATCCATGTTTAATGGACACAAGATTGATTATGCCTTTAGACCCTTTAATTGACTACACAAATTGGTAAATTGTGTACAGCGCCATACAAAGTGTACCTTACAAACATACCTTAGGAGAAAAGGCCCTACCATTCAATGTCACTATAAATCCCCTTGGAGCATGCAAGATCATTCAACTCTAGCAATAGATGAGCATGGCCAACCAACATTCACCCCTTCTCGCAATGACGATCGCTTAAACCTACACAACCCTTCCATACTCTCTATTTGGAGAGCCAATGTAGACTGCCAGCCTGTTCTCTCTATCCATGTTGTCCTCAAATACATTGCAAAATATGCAGCAAAACCGAAAGCAAATCAGAAACATATCATGAAATGCTTTCTTAGATTACAACTTATATTGAGTCTGACAAGCCAGCACCCACTGCTTTCTGAAAAATGATTGCAGAAACACTAGTGGACCGTGATATTGGAGCCCAAGAAAGTTGCCACTTGCTACTTAAACTCCCCCTTTGCCTATCAAGCAGGACATTTGTATCTTTAAATGTTAGCCAAAATAAATTCCAACATGTCTCGATGTCCTCTAAAACAACTATTGCATCCCCAACTACATTGATACTTACATGGATCGACCAACAAATCTAGAGTCCATGTCACTTATTGAAGTAACTAGAGAATGGACTTTCAAACCATCTCAAAAGCATAGCTAGTGGAAAAATCACTCCATACATGCCATTGTACACGTATCCCCGCACTTCATAACCATCCCCACAAAAGATGACAAAAACTTTGAAGCATTTTGTTGGAGTGAACTACTACTCTACAAGCCATTCCGCAACATTCGCGATGATATTGGTGCATCATCGATTGAGATTATAAAACATTGGGAGAATTTTGCATGTAATTATCATCCCTAGCATGTACTACGCACACCAACAGAAGCTCCTAAAGATACACATTCCAACACCTCTTCCAATGAAGAACATATAATACAAGATAACAACCCATCTGAATGGAACTATTGTCTTGCCTATACCCAAGCCTTCCCCTCCACTTTAAAAAACTAGACATGCTTGGTCACCATGACATTGACTTGCACCATGATTGGGGATCTACCCAATTCAATCCACACCATCAAGCGTCTGCAAGTACATTCATAGAATCCAACTATCCAACATTTCAAGTCTTCCATCTTAGCAATTTCCCTACCCAACTTCAACTCTTTGTCCAACAACAAAAATCATTTGATATAATTTTGTTACACCTACATGCTGATACTTTCCAACCTCCTCTAAAATTAATTGTGTGAGGCTACTTTGGAGCAGATAAATTCACCTAATAGAATCCAAGAGGCTGCTCCTTGGACTCAGCCCCAAGATGGTGATCACCATGCACCCAGCACCTACAAGTGGCATTTCCAGCATGAGGCATCAACCGTGCCTCTGCTCTCCCGGATTCTCGAGATGGGACCCATACAGGGACAGACCGCTTCAACAAGCTTCTAGGAAAAAATGTACTTCATTCGGTACATACTAATAGATGAAATGAGCTTCATTGGACCCAACTTGCTACAATGCATTGACATGAGGTTACATGAAGCATTCCCCAGCAATAACCAAATACCATTTGGAGGACGCTCAATCATGCTCTTTGGTGATCTACGACAACTTCTGCTAGTCAGGGACATCCCTATGTATGCCTCAACATCATATGGAGGCACTCTATGGTGCAACTTCACAAAAGTTATCACACTTACCAAAAATTTTCATCAAATCGGTGAAGATCCTATACAAATTTCATTTTGTTCTCTCCTCTCCAATTTGCAAAATACAAAACCTAAAATTAAAGATTGGAACGTTCTAATGTCTTGCTCCAACTAAACATTGACCTCTACAGAGCAATTTGGTTTCTTATCCTCAATACATCTCTTTGCAACAAATGAAATGGTCTTGCTACATAACCAACAAATGTTATTGTCTTTGGAAAAACATGTTGCATTATCAATTCTTGAGGGCAACTTGGGGACCACGGAGTTAGGATCGGACCGAAGGGCAGCTTCTAAATCTAAACTGCTTTATGTGTTCGGCAAAATTGAAAATGTATGTTTCCAGATTTTGTAGACATTTTGGAAACATACAGAGGTTGTGCAGCAAAGTAAAAACAATAATCTACAAAGGATGTAGAGCAATCCCGCCTTTATTGTTTATTTATTGTTTAATTCAACAATTACATTTGGACTGGGATAAAATAATCAAAAAGAAAATCTCCTATTACCTTTGAGTGCCGTGAAATTGATGTAGATCAAATACCCTCAAAAATGGGGCGCTGTAATACACAAATCCCACCAAGGCTTAACATAGAAAGGAAACAATGCGACATCAATAATATGGATATCAAGGCCTAACATTCTATAGCCATTTTTTCAGTGTAGAACTAAGCATGGCTACGCTGATGAATAACCTTCCATTTAGATGATATACAAGTATGCAAGAGCTATATGTAGCTTGCAGCAAGAGGCTTACGTTTATTATAGCATTATCAAATTCAACCTCCTCAACAAAAACTAATACTTAAAACAACTGTAGGTTAGATACTTCTAATATTTTATATCCAATACTTGTTTATTCAAATTCAACTTTGTTTCATCATTTTCATTTACTTTGAAATGGCATTTAGCTATTATCTCTATTAACAAATATGTTTCATATATATTGAACAAATGTATTGATGTGCTTTGCATGCTCAAATTGGGCTCTACAGTAAAACCTCTAAGCTTCTCCATATTGGAATTTCATACATATCCCAAAAGTCAACCAAAGAAATATACCTAGCAGCAGTCTTCAACAGGTATTATTGGATCCATAATACAAGTATTTTGGAGTTTAGTTTAATTTTTGTAAATTATCTATTTAGATAGCAAGTTATATATTCTGGTTTCAGATTTTAATTTATTATTTTCTTGTACTTTCACAAGATTGTGTATGCAGGTTATATCACTCACAATTGTAGATTAAACCACTTAGAATTGTTGGTTTCATTAAACATTCTAAAAATATAACTTTTAAGAGGAACTACTTTTAAAAATGTTTTATTATTTATTACATAACATTTAGGTGCAAAACCCTTTACTCAGTCTACATTGTAATACATGAGATCATTGCTCTATAATTGTCCTTTAATGTCTTCAATTTCCATTACCATGCTTACAAGACATGTTTTTCAATGAAGCACCATTAGTTGTAGCCATTATTGATACATTTTATGATACAATAAATAGAAAAGATGTTAGATTATTATCAAACCTTTTAGCAGAAGACTGCACCTTGCATTGTCTGTTCTTATTTCATCCTTTTCAAGGGAAGCATGTCAGTAATATCAATGATGTGTTTTAAATTAGATTGAAGCAGCAAGGGAGATAGGTTTCGGTTCTTCTTAGGGTTTCATATTTTTTTCCTCCAAACTCTGCCCATTTTTTCTCATTAGCATCGTTGAGAGCATGACACAATTTGTGCATAATCTTGAGGTAAGTCACTTGCATAGTTTTAGTGATTTTTCCTTTTTTGGAATCTGTATGCGACTGTAAAACAATTCAATGAATACAGTAGTTGCTTCTTACACACTGTCATTAGCTGAAGGCTATTATGATAGATTTAATAATTTTAATTACATTTCTATCACAATATTAAATTTAGAATGGTAACATTATGGTTATTGGTTTCTATTTGCAGTTGTTAACCATTCAACGCTCATGCTAAAGTTACTATTATATGGTTTCATGCTCTTTTTCCAGATTGATAAATTGGAATGGAAGATACAATCAACCAAGCTAGAAGAACATCAATATAGACAGATTGCATCAAGTAGCATTCCAAAAGGTTTGCATTGTCTTTCCCTTGGGCTCGCTAATGAGTATTCCTCAAATGCTCATGCCCGGAGGCAGTTGCCATCTCCAGAATTAATTTATCATCTTATAGAGAACACCTATAATCATATTGTCTTGGCATTTGACAATGTCCTTGCAACATCTGTAGTAGTTTCATCAACTGTGAGAAATTTCATAAAGCCAGAACAAATGGTCATCCATTTAATTACAGATAAGAAGACATATCCAGTAATGCATGCCTATTTTGCTTTGCATCATCTTAATCCTATGGAGACTAGTAGAAAACCATGTTAAGGTTCAAAGATATTACTATGGAGACCATTCAATTGGGAAAGCTACTAATGACAGTCTTCATGTCCTGAACTTGAAACTGCAGTCAAGAAGCTCCAGATACATATCAATAATGAACCACTTGCACATTTATCTTTGAAAGGCAAGTGAATCTCCAAACCCTCTTAAGATTTTTCTTTCTCTCTAAAATAACACCCTAACTAAAATTATTACACGAATAAGTGCTTGCTTCAATCTAATTGCCTTCTTGCTTCTCTGGGTTCAGCTCTTTCCAAATCTCCAGAAGGTTGTGTTTCTTGACAATGATGTAATTCAGCCTAGATCAAAAAGGTAAATATAATGAATCATTATTTGATACTTGTATGGCATTCATATGTACCAAAGCTCTTACTAATGGAATCTCAGTTTTCTTTTGCAGAATCTAGAATCTAATTTTACTCTTTGGCAATTTGGAACATTTCCCCCCAACATTAATCACTTTCAATAGTCATGTTCATCCCATCGATCCCATTTGGCATATGTTGGGATTAGAATATCAATCTAAAACTAATCTTGATGATATATAACAAGTTGATGTAATCCATTACAATGGGCAGGCTAAGCCATGGCTGGACATAGCATTTCCACACCTAAAACCTTTTTGGCCTAACTATTTGGATGAATTCATTACAAGTTGTAACATTAGATAGCCTTAGCTTTGAAGCTTTTTTTAGTTTTTTCCGTTCAATCTAATTCTTATCCATAATTCCAGTTGTTTGTAGATCCGTGGGTGAGCAAAGATGTGTTCTAGGAATTAATTCTTTTGTATTTTTGTATTCTATAAAAATTTTAGTTAAAGCCATTTTGAACCATACAAAGAAAAGAAGAAATGGCAGATTATATTGTATATTTGATTAATTTATTCTAACAAAGAATTACATTGTACTTATCCAGTAAACATTGTTGAAGGACTGCAAGATTTGATATTAAAAAATTAAAATTATTTTTAATAAATAACTAAAATAACATAATAAATATGTTCAATAAATTATTTTTTAAATAAATTGGCAATAAATCGATTGCCCAAATTCCAAAATAACAGAATTCCTCGAATTTGTGCTTTAGACAAAGTAGAGTATATTGGGAGTACCTCTGACTTTTCGTCGGTGGTAAAACTTTCTTCACATAATCTTTAAAGAAAACTGGGTATACAAAATTAGCTCATTCAGACCAACACCAGTGACCATTATGGTGTTAAGGAAAATGCTTGTGTTTCTGCTTGATGTCAAGTATGTAAGTGCACTTCCTTAATTACAGTTTCTAATTGTCTTAATTCAGTCTCATTTTTATTAAAATTGTTGCACAATTCAATTAATTGCAATTGCATTTTGGAGTTGCTGGAAAATAATTAACTGCTCAAGTATTCATATGTAAATGCATTTTTTGAGTTTCTTTTTCTCCATATAATTTACTGATTTTTTTTTAGGAAGAATGCTATGAACTATTCATTGAATTTCAAACTTTTCTGAAGGCTGAGAATATTTATTTCTTGTTAAGTTGTTCACATTATTATTGGATCTATGTGTAAAAGCAAAAATTAATGTTGGTGGTAATTGGAAAATATTATATTATAAAAGTATATATTTATGCTTTGTTTCATTTAGTATTAGATATATCTTGTTTTAGAAAATCACAGTTCTAGAATTTTGGAGCATCTCCTATTACAATAGAACTATTCTCGAGTTTATTTTATATCTTCATAATTACAAATTTAATGAAAATAAATATTTGAGATCAATTCATATGATATTTTGAAAATTACAAAATATATTTTTAAAATTATTATGTTACTAAATATATTATTATAAAACTATATATTTGTTATTTATCTATATATTTCTTATATATTTATTTGCAATTATTTTGTTATTTATTTTGTATATTTTTTGATATATTTATTGAAAATCCTAGATTAATGTCCTATCTAATCATGGACATTAACAACATTTGGTTTTCATCATGAATGTCTTATAAGACTAGATTACTCAATGTTGGTAACATAATAATTTAAAATGCTCTTTAGTGTTTACAAAAGTAATTTCTATCATTTGAAGTCTATTTACTAAACAAATATAAACCAATCTTTCTTCACAGTGACCTTCAGGACCACTTTGTTTTATTGCACATCAAGGTTCTTTTGATTGCTTGGTCAATTGTCTGGGAGTTTTCAGTCTCTAGGGACTTAAAGATCAGGTTATATGATGTGTTTTAAACAAAATTGTATTTTCATCTTAATTGTTGTTTTCCAAAGAAACAATTCAAGACATTTTTTATATATGTTGTCTTATATATGTTAGGTGTTTTACTATTGAGGTGTTTGGGTTTCCAAGCATGGTTTTGATACCATGTTATTTTGTATGGCTCAACTACAACTCATACCTAGGACCTCTTTTGTGCATCCTTGGGTGCTCCTCCACTAAGTGGTTGATCCTTTGGTGACAAAGATATTTTTGTTGACTTCTAATTAGTATTTGGGTAGTGAATCATTTGCTCTAATACCCCTCCCTAAGCCACGCATTGATGCTTAGAGATTCCAACCTAGATATTTTGTGAAGTACCACTTAAACATAAAACCTTCATTGTGCATGTTTGGATGTTCTACCACCAAGCTATCAATCCTCTAGTAACTAAAATGTTTAATAAGCTCCTTGTTACAATGTTGGGGTGGTTCATTTTTTCAATATAAATTTCTACTTTTGTTGCCATATTCCTTAATGTTTGAAGCCACAACAATAGATCATAGCTCATTATATACAACAATAGATCATAGCTTGTTATAGTTTATAATAAGTTAATAGATTTTTTTATTTGTCATTATCATTATAGTTTATAATAAGTTATTAGATATTTGTTATTAGAGATGTGTTTATTTCTTATGAATATAATATTATAATAGTCTTTAAGAACAATAAGTAACTTTCATAATATTTTTTCAATTATTATATAGTCTTTTAATAATATGGTAGGCTATCATATTGATCTAATTTTTTTATTTATGGTATTATGTAATTTTTTTGGTCTTGTTTTATAATTTTATTATTTTAATAATAATAGGGGATAAGAATAATATTAATATATTATTAATTTTAGTATTTTATCTTATATTATTCTTTTTTTTAGTTTTATTTTTGACCTATTATCCTCTAGCCCTCCCAAGCCCCTTACCAATTTATCCTTCCAAATCTGCTACCACTCTCTCATTATTCTCTCTATTTGTATTTCATCTTGATGAGAGATCATGGAGTATGATTTGAAACGTTGATGTAAAAAATTTACACAATTTCAATCCAAAAATATTTAGCACTTTATAAACAATATAATAGCTCTCAACATTCTTCTCTCACATCTGGAGTCACTAGTTGATTTAGATTTGCACTCTCCAACGTTTCACATCCCATTCAACTAATTCATCATTTTTCTATCAATTCTTCTTATCTAGGTTATTGTGCCTTGCTTCCCTTAAACTCTACCCCTCCTCTAGAGCC
This sequence comes from Sequoia sempervirens, assembly GCA_007258455.2. Taxonomy (NCBI): domain Eukaryota; kingdom Viridiplantae; phylum Streptophyta; class Pinopsida; order Cupressales; family Cupressaceae; genus Sequoia; species Sequoia sempervirens. The sequence goes on along the minus strand of VDFB02021375.1, from coordinate 2,324 downwards.
TCTAGTCCTTTCTTTCTCATTTGCCTCCCACATTTTTTATGATTGAATGTGATAGCACTTTCTATAAAATTTCTTGGCTTCTAGCTTTTTCCCATGTCTTAAGGTTCTAAATGGTCTATTTCCTTGCTTGGTGTTTTAAACACTGATAAGGGCTTCTATTTATTCTAAAACTCTAGGTTTGAGCGTGCCTTTGCACTTTTATTGTAAACTTGTGTTGGCTGACTACTTTGGTTACCTGTCATTTAAGTGACAACTTATGGGTTTCAATATTGTGTCTTCACTAGCCCCTCATGCCTAAGTCACCCATTGATCTGTCGCCCATTAACGTTTTATCCCAATATTCTTGAAAATCCTAAGTTTAAAACCTTGTATGATCCTAGGCCTCATCTTTCCCTAGGAACGTCTTTCAAAAAAACTCTGGTGCATGTGCTTATTAAGTCACTTAAGTTCTAAGAGCCCAACTTGCTCAAGACACGTGTCTTGCCCTCAACATAGTGCATACCATCTTCACATCGCATTCCCTTTCCTTTAGCACATATCTAAAATATGTCAGGTGATGTTAATAAACTTGGAACACATGTCATTGTAATATTGCATCATGTTGCCCCTTTGCATCACAATTTCATGAAGTGAGTGCATAACTAAAGTGCACTAGGTTGGGGCAAACAATAAGAAGACATGTGGCAGCCTTTGATTGCATTGTTGTGTTCCTTTATTGAACACACTAAAGAACTGAGAGGGGGGTGAATTAGTTCTTAATTAAATTATTTCCATTCGTCAACAATTAACCAAATAAAACATGACAAGCAAAAAAAATATAAGCATGCAACCATAACACCAAATTTATGTGGAAAACCCTACAAGGAAAAAACCATGATGAGCAAGCTGCTTAGATCTACTGTCCAAATCCAACCTCACAAATAAAAATAGAATATTACAACATATTATATGGCTTCAACCAAAGGAAGTTTACAACTCCCTACACAATACAACACTTATAACAAAGGTTTACAACCTTAGCATACAATTGAAATATTTCAACACTTTTGTTACCTCCAGCACACTGCCTTTGGTATATTCATGTTGAACAAGACAACTAAGAGGGGGGGCGAATCAATTGTAGCAATTTTTAAACTTCAAAAACGATGAAGGGTCCTCCCCTTACCTATAAAATCTCACCACATACACACAAAAAGAGCAACCAGATGCAAGAAGAGAACAAATATTTTCCTTTATTATTGGAATGATGTTACAGATTACATTCCATCATATGGGCTTCTTCTTACATGCATCTACCAATTTGCAAATTTGAGTTCGCCCTTCATTCTTCACTACATGTTATCCTCGCACTTTCTGTAACTCCAACACTCCCGACTCTCTCCCCTCTACCCCTACGCTTGTATTCCTTTAGCCTATATATATCATTTTAATTCTCCAGGCCAGCCTTCCCTTTCCTTACTCCCCATGTCGTAGTAGTCATTATCGCTCAATAAGCTTCCAAAACCACCAAGTTTTTATATCGTTATCAGTAGCTTCATCAAGTCGGCCAATGGAGATGGATTCCACAACAACAATGTGGAATTCATTTGATCTCATTCTGCTAGGTGTCACCATCCACCGCCGTTGACCATCGCACATATCATACCGCTCACGCTACCGATTCCACCATCGCCTTTTCAGTGAGATCCCTAATCACCTCCCACTGAAACGAGGAAGTCCCACATGATGAACACTTTGCACACTGAAGGACTCATTTGACCATCGGGGAGACTTGAGACAGAGTCCCACCGAAGATACATACTCCCACCGACAGAAATTCCAAACTCACAAGTTTTTAGGCCATCGTGGGGACTCCCATCCATGTTTTGGCGACAAGCAATGTCCTGCCGACAACATCCACTATCGGGCTATTGGTAGGATAGGTGACCTCATTCCATAGATGGGAGATCCTCTCGCCAAAGACAAAGAAGCACCATCGGTGCATCGCTGGGACCAGAAGAAACGTCCTGCCGATGAGCCAAAGTCCTGCCGACATAACATGATCAACCCTTATTCGATCAAACAACACAAAAAATGATGCAAGATTGTTCTTGGCCCTAGATGCTCCTACATCAAAAAACCTCAACAGAAGTTAGATTTACAAGCATTCATATAACCTTTAATTTGATAGTGTGATTAATCATTATGTGCAAAAATAGAAACTGGAAACAAAAAAATCATACACAATAACGCCAAATCTATGTGGAAAACCCAATGAGGGAAAAACCACGGTGAGGATTAGCTCACAATGTAAAGAATTCCAAAACTGAATACAAAGGCTCACT